>PVKU01004401.1:0-104199 GCA_004027475.1 Anoura caudifer
GAACAAGTAGCATAGATGGTAGGTAGAAAATAGACAGGGGGAGGGCAAGAGTAGTGTGGGAAATGTAGAAGCTAAAGAACTTATGACACATGGGCATGAACTAAAGGGGGAAATGTGGGTGGGAGGGGTGTGCAGGGTGGAGGGTAATGAAGGGGGGAAAATGGGACAACTGTAATAGCATAATCAATAAAATATAATTAAAAAAAATTTTTTCCTGTGATTTACCTCCAAATATTTATTTCATTAATCAGATAGAAACAAAATATCTTGCTAAATAAGTATAATTTTATTCTGAGTGATACAGATATACTAGATTCTAATCTTTTATACATATACAGTAAATTATATGTACATTACAGTATGTACATATGATAACCATAAATAATTGCTACAATAAATATTTTAATAAACTATATCTAAAGTACTGTTTGTGTTCTACACTTTTAGTTTAACTATGATTTGTTAACAATTTTTATATTAGATATAACATACCTTGGTATAAATACAAGCACACCATTTGTTCTAATTGAATAAATAACCCCATCGGATATGCAGCGCTCCTTAGTTTCTTGGCCTTTGTCTTTAAAATACATGCATTGGAAGAGCTCAGTGGACCGCTTCTGAGACCGCTGAGCTGCCTGCAAGAAGCACAGCCCCAAGTCATGACGACAGACTTCCCTGACATTCCCAGAAGAAACATGAAATTCATCGTCCCACAAAAACGATGTCTTTAAAAAGGCTAGATTTTATAAAACTATTAATACAAGTATTCTCTATTATGAATTATATCAATTTTTGTGGGAACAAAACCATCAGTATCATTCCCTCAAAAGTGTCTTAGAAAATTAAAAATTTAAGAAAGCAATCAGTTTGTCATTTAGAAACTGTATAGTTCATGCAGGTAGCAGAAAAGTATCCTACCAAAATCCTGTTTACAGAAGTGGAAATTAGTGCTACTACTGCGGAGGGCGATTTAGTAGTATGTGTCATAGTTCCATTTGTGCTCACCTTGTGACTCAGCATTGGTTATTACCAGGAATGTATCCCGGCAATAATCCGAGCTGTCTGTAAAAGTCCATACACAAGGCTGGTTTTGAACTAGGTTGCCTAGGACACTGCTGCCCAAGAGAACTTTCCGCAGTGGTAAGAAAGCTGCGCCTCTGTGTTGCCCTCTTGGTTGCCACTGGCCACATGCTTATTGAGCATATATGAAAGGGGGCTAGTGTGACTGAGGAACTGAATTTTTAAGTTTTTAAACATTTTAATTTAAGTAGCAAACATGGCTGCTGGCTATAATATTGCAAAACAGAACTATAGAACATTGGGTGTAGAAGATTTTATTAAACATTTAGGTAGTTTCTAACTCTACGTTTCAGCAAATGGTCTAGTTCTGCACTGTGCAATATTGAAGCCACTAGCAACACTGAAATAGAACACAAAGCAGCTTCTAAAACAATGACAACCACCTTGACATGGTGTGCTATCAATAACGTGTTAAGTGAAAAAGGCAGGTTTCAAAACAGGCTGGTATAATATTGTTATAAATAAAAAGTATTATGTAGAATTAATAATGGTTACCCTGGGTGGTAAGATTATAGATGATCTTTTACATTTCCACATTTTGGGAAAAACATCTAACCTGTTGTTAAATCTCCCAAATCCACATTAAATTACTTCAGAACATTTGTAAATGTATTAAGGGCTATTCAACACACTTCCTAATTTTTCATGTTATTTCACTGGTTAAAATAATTCTAAAATTTAATTTGCTAAAATATACAGCACTTCATTCTATTATACGATAAAGCCGATACTCTTTTAACAAAAGAGATAATGGGAAGAAAAATTAAAACCCCTCTTACTCGGTTTCTGTTGTTGATATGTCTGCATAATTCCTCCAGATCTTTGTTGCTGAACAAATTTTCCTTAATTTCCATTTTCTTATCTTTTGAAACAGCTGCCATTAATAATCGGTGTACTATGATATCTGAGTATCTTCTTATTGGAGAAGTAAAGTGAGTGTATTTATCTAATGCAAGACCTTTAAAAAAGAAGCCAAAAGATCAAAATAAATAACAAGAACAACAACAAATACTTTTAAAACAACTGGCTCAAGATTATGGGCACATAAAGAAAAACTTTGTCACCCACCATAATGATGGAACTCCTCCTCTGCACAGGATCCAGTGGAGAAATACAGTGCATTAGACATGGCCTGCGTAGCCATAGAGCGGAGCAATCTGTTTACAATGGGGTCATTGGGGTCATTCGCATTATCCAGAGAATCAGCCAGTGTCTTATTAGACCTGACAAAAAAAAAAGGAAAAACTGTTATTTAGTTCCCAGCAATGATTTATAAGCCAACACTCCGAGGGGCACACTTCACTCATCAGTCTGAATGCTCTCATATGACAGGAGTGAAATTTATTTTGGACACATTTCAGAAGGAACTCTTTTCAATGATAGAAATCTAGTTTGATTTTAAGATTTAAACAAAAAAAAAGTGTGTCAGTATTTAAATGTTTCTTAAATAATAAAGAGTAATGTGTCAATACCTATGAAGTTGAGTTAATAATGCTCAGCATATAGCAGGTGGTCAAATACTTGTTGAATTCTTAACACCCTTAACCTTAAAAATACTGTACAGGTCAACGAATGGACTTTTTCTTTTTTTAAAATCAAGAATTATGGAGCCAGACAGTTAAAAAACAAAACTAAACTAAACCTGACTGATGTACACAAGTAAAAGAAACCTAAATTATTATTATTTAATGAGACAGAAAGCAGTTTTACTTACTCTCAAGTAATTTTTAAAAACTCAGGAAATGTAGAATTATATTAAAAACGTAACAATAGAGCACACAGTTCAGTTCTGTAGTGTGCCCCTAAGAGAAAAGGGGGAAAGATGGGGAATGATGGACAGAGAAGCAAAGCAGTACAGTGGGCACTGCTGAGAGCTTTCAAGTTCAACAGACTTGGACTCAAGTCATGGCTCAGTCCTGACTAGCTGTTAAATTGTAGCCAGGTTAATAACCCCTGCAGTCTTACCTTCCCTCCCTGTAAAACAGGGATGACACAAAAGGGTGTCTGAGAGCCCTCAGCACATGCGCCTGCACCCACCACAGAGCTCAGCCACCCAACAAACCAGCAAAAGGTACTATCACCTAAAGATGGAAGCCAAAAATCCATTTTGATTCATGAATAAAATTAGCACCTGTTACTTCACAACAAAATATTGAAATATCCCCTTTATATATAATTTTTAATGTGGAAAATATTTTATCCCGGAGGTGGGGAGTAAAAAGTCTCAGTCTATGGAAGGTTGGTATAAATTTACCATTAGTGTGGTGTCCTATGATAATGCTACATTTTTGAAGTAGTGAAATAAATAGAATTATTTCTTGGGATTTGCCTAAGGATTAGATTAAATTAAATCAAAGTTCCTTACTTCTGTTTTACAAATTTTAGTGGGTCAAAGTTATGCCTCTATAGACTTGTTTTAATTTCAAGTCTCTACACCTACATTGTAGTCAGTGAAGAAAGAGAGCCAAGAAGCTTTCTATTTCTGGTCAAAGATCTGGCTGTCACATTTTTAAGAACTGTAAGATAAATAAAGTGTACAGAATTCTCTTCCCTTCCTCTGCCCCCTCAAAAGAGGAATTACCGTGTATCTATGAAGAAGCCTTTTGCTTTAGCACATTCTCTTAGTTCTGAGAAAAACTCCTGGTGTGGAGGAGGGTGTTGGCGCAACAAGGCCTGATGAGGGAAGCTCTCCCAGATCTTCTTGGCCACCCAGTGGTTGGCCAGGATCATGCACTCAGCCACCGTCTCGTGGACTTCCAGGGGCTGCTTGGGGATGAGGTCATGAATGTTCTTTTGCTCATCTAGCTGTACACGAACTTCGACCCCTTCCAGTTCCAGGGCACCACAGCGGTCTCGTTTAGCTCGGATGTGGCGTGCTATGTCGGTCAACTTCCCAATTGCCCACACTAACTCCTCTAGCTTGGCTCGTCTGCTCGTCTCATCCAAATCTCTGAATTCTGGAATATCATCAATGATGTTAAAGTTTCCGTCCAGTAGTTCTTGAGCTGCTTCATAAAACAGTTTGTATGCTGATCGAATAATGGTTCTGCCATACCACACTTTCTTAATTTCATAGGAGGTTTTATCCAATTCCCACATGACGCTTACAGCATACCTACAAAAGCAGTAACACTGAAATCATTATTTAATTCTTCCATTTTTAAAAAGAGTTCATTTATTTATTTTTAAAAAGATGGGAAGGAAGAGAGAAAGAGAGGGAGAAAAACATCCATGTGTGAGAGACACATTGATCAGTTGCCTCTCATGTGCCCCCATCTGGGGATCTTGCCTACAACCCAGGCAGGTGGCTTGACCAGGAATGGAACTGGTAACCTTTCAGTTCACAGATGGGTGCTCAATCCCCCGAGCCACACCACTCAGGGTAAATTCTTCCATTTCTGAAGCAAGCAAAACTAGACCATAAGTGGAACTTGAAACAAATGGCATTGCTACAGGTTTTTGGTCTGATGTCTCAACCCAAACACTCAACCACTAAAGCAAAGTTAGACCAGGTTCCGGTGACCTCTGAGCAAACATGAAATGAGTTCACATGTAAAGTTACAAACCCCACCTCCCAGTTCTCCACAGCAAAGAACTGATGGAGGGTGTCACATCTGTCAGGTTCTCTAGTGAAGGAGAGCAAAGCCTCTGAACTCCCACAGGATGACACTGAACTGTGACAGCAGTCTTGACGGTGGGTAAATTAGCAAAAAGTTCATTTAGTAAAGAATCACTTAGCCACCACATCACTCATTTAAGTACTTAAAAAATGCAATATTTGCATTCATATAAAAAAACAAAGGGCTAATTTTCCTCAGATGCAAAGAGCTCCTAAAAATCAATGACTAATAGATCAAAAACTCAAAAAAGGGCAAAGGAACTTGAAGTAATTCCCAGAAAGGCACAGATAAACGCCTGTTAAACATATAAAAAACGTTTAACTTTACTCATAGTAGTTGAGTTACAGTGAAAATTAAAACCACTCTAAGATATCATTTTCATCTATCACATTGGCAAAGATTAAAAAATTACAACATATTGTGTTGGAAAATCTGTGGTGAAACAAGTATTCTCATACACTGACGGTGGGAATATAATTGTTGTAACCTCTTGGAGGGCAATGTGATTAAATCTATCTAACACAAAGACACACACCCTTTGACACAGAAATTCCACTTCAGAATTTATCCTCCACATATACTGTATTTTACAAAATATGAAATGACTTATGTTCCAAGTAATTCAGTACAGTTTTGTTTGTAATAGCAAAACACTGGAAACAATTCATATTTGCATAGATAAGCAACTTTAATTAACAAGGAATGATCCCCAAAATACATCAAGTTAAAAAAAAAATAGGCAAGGTGCTGAACAGCTGGGGTCCCCCACCCCCACAGAACCAGGCCACACAGCAGGAGATGAGAGCAGGCCAGCCAGCAAAGCTTCACTGGAATTTCCGCCTGAGCAGCACTTTGTGTCTCCCCCACCCTCCCCTCACTTCCCCTATACAGGGTGGGGCAAACTGGTTTACAGGATTGTATAGAAAATAATGCAACAATTAATAAATAACAATATGAGAATAATTCTGTATTTTGCATACTCACAACCGTAAACCTACTTTTGCCCCACCCTGAATATAATGTCACAATTTGTGTAAAAAAAGAAAGACCACATGTCTGTACTGTGCATATGTATTTTATATCTAGAAAAATATGTAAGAAATTGGTAACCAAGGAAAGGCAGTAGGAGGGATCCTTTCACTAAATATGTTTCAGAACCTATGAATTTTGGACTATATTAGTTGTATTACCTATTCAAAAATAGATATAAAGTTTAACTACAAAAAAAAATCCTTCCTAAGTTCATGCTCCTCGTGCAAAACAGCCTCAACCAGGGAATATGTATGTACAAAGTTGTACCCATTTGTTCTTGGACTTCAGCTGACTTTAAAAGCCAAAAAACAGAAGGAGAAGTAGCCTCACAGGTAGAGAGACAGGAAAGAGAACAGGAAGGGAAGAGAAGGCTAGAGAAACAAAGCTGTCTGAAAATAAGTGGTACAGAGGGGTGTAGAGGACACAGGGGGAAAGGAAGGGTGGGGCGTGGGGGTGACAGAGCACACCAGAAAGGAGACAGAGGCCAGAAGCAAGAGCACCAGACACCACCCAGGTAGAAATAATGAACTCACCTATCGACGCCTCCCAGCAGGGAGCACAAATCAGCGCTGAGGATGGAGGGCAGCATATCATAGCGACGGTCTGCTAGGTAATAAGTGGTGGCCCTGTGAATGACACACACACTAGTACATGACCTTCAGCAGTAAGAGGCAGAACTGCTGACAGCACGGCGGCTGGGAGGTAAACGGCCAGCACAGCAGCGCACACGCCCCAAGGCTGTTGTTTTTCATAAAGTGCAGCCGACTGGGTAATAGAGCTATTCCCACGGTCCCACTCCTCTTTGCGATGCTGCTAAGGGCTAAATATGCTTCCACCGACATAAAAAAAGAAAGAAAAAGTGACACAACTCTTAGTTGTATAAAAAAATTAGAGTGTAATGATCCAGTATTTATATAGAATAGTATATTGCTACATGGAAAAATTTAACCCACTTCAGTTCAGAAGGAAACTACAAAAAGGGTCCGTTACAAACCGCAAGGTGCAGTGATTGGGGACTATTTTTCTAAAGGGAAGGGGGAAGTGGAACTCAACTGTATTTTTTTCTTGAAGAGATCTTGAGAATTGTAAAAAATCGTGACATCCATGTTTTGAAAATCTGAAACTAGCATAGTGATGAAATGTTACAGCCACAGATAAATAATCACAGTGCTGACTTCAAACGGCATTACCTTGTCCTGGCTTCAATGTCAACACAAGAATTTGGCTTCACAAAGTGTGTGACATCTGCGATGTGAACCCCGAGTTCCAGGTCGCCATCGTTTAAGGTTCTGACCGAGAGCGTGTCATCCACGTCTTCACAACCTTTGGGGTCGATGCTGAATACAAGGTGGGTTTTCCTCAGGTCTCTGCGTTCTTGTTCCTCTTCGGGACTCACCCTCCAGGGCTTTTCTGGTGTGTTCACAGGCATCTCACACATCTGCGCAACGAGAGGCCAAATACTCGGCAATTCCCCCAGGACATGTTTCCTATAAAAATCTCTCTCTGACATTTTCAGTGTGACCTCATCGAAGTCCCATTCATTCCCCATTACCCTCTGCAATTAACCTGTGTTTGCTGCTTTCGATCGATAATGATTTATTAGGTGCCTCATATGTGTCAGGAGCCGTGCTAGGCCCTGGAAACTCAGGAGTCAATAGAAAAGGCACAGTCCCTGCCCTTGAGGATGCTCACAGCCTGACAGGAATGTCCCACAGCTTTTGCCAGCCTCTTTAGTTACAGGGGCTGGAGCAGGGAAAAATGGGTGGCAGCCTCCACCCCGTTTTCAAGTGATACACTTATTTCAACATGGTTGAGCTTTTAATTCAAGTCAAGCCCTGAAAAAAGAAACCCAACATGTTCCAAATATTAAAAGTTTATTCTTCAAAGATAATTTAAGCAGGACCAATCTAGGGCATTTTCTCTCCATTATTACCTGTTTAAACCATCAATTTGCTGTTAAGTAGGCTAAAAGGGAAGAGAAATCTAGTCCTGTAAGTCTAATCCATGCTTTATTTTATTCTAACATTTTTGCTAAGAGTTAAAACAAGTCAACAAATAATTCCCAGAAACTAATGTTAAACATAAAAATTTAATAATGTAAAATATTCTAAAATATTTTACTATTACAGCTACTGTTGTGTCTAAAACTCTAATGAAACTAAGAACAGCCATATGCTCTTGATGGTGATGCAAAGAGGTCCAATTTTTCTGGAGAACAATCTGCCAATACATAACAAAAGCTATTTAAATTTTTTATGTCCTTTGATTTGGTAATCTCACTTTAAAGATTACATTCCAAGAAAAATGATTAAAAAGGAAAAAAAGCACTGTTTATAAAACTGAAGTAGCATTTTTTATACTACTAAAAAATTAAACAGCTCAAGTGCCTAACAAGTGAGGAATGCTTAAGCAAACTAGAGTACATCAATATACAATAATTTGCTACAACTATTAAAAATAAGTAGGCTATGTCAATACATAAAAATAATTTTAACTGAAGGAAGCAGAACAGAAAATAGTATGTGCACACTATGAATATAGCCATGCCAGAATAATAAACAAGATTTATAAGGATTCTAAAAGATCACAAAGTGATGAAAATAGCTGATGCTTTATGTTCATGAAACTTTTGTCTTCTGTAAAGATTACAAAACTGTTTCATAATGAGCAAGATTTTTTTTGCCCATGGATCAGAGATGTATGGAACCCAAAAAGCTGCAGGAAGCAGTTGAATGATTATGACAGAGAGGGAGCCCAGTGGGTCTGGAACTAGGCACCCTCGCAATTACTGGGGATGGATGCACACTGACTATAAGACACTGACAAACCATTTTTATGCGAAGTTGGAAAAAGTGAAATTCTGAGAGCTGTGAGGCTGTAGGAAACTACCCTCTGTACTTGAAGCTGACTTCAGTCTGGTCCAAACAGAATAAAGAGGAGTGAGATTTTTCCATCTGTGCCTTTAGACGGTAGGTTGTAACATAGGGCAATGATTTTTTTCTTTCTTAATGATGAAACAACAACAAAGGCAAAAAGAAAATGTACAAAATGTCATTCACCAGACTGATGTTCTTGGGGAAAATCTGACCTGAGCTTCTGAGAAAGGGGCAACTGAAACACTGTTTTCCACAAGGATGGTGGAAATTTCTCCTTCCAGATCCCCAATTCTTCCTAAAACACGCACAAAATGTCCATTTGGATACACAGATGTCGACTCCCAGGAATCAATGCGCACAACCACCCTGAAGTCCTGCAGAAAAGGACAGGAAAAAACATGAGCCCAGCGGCAGAGGTCAAGTGGGTCAGCCAGAAGCACCAAACAAATGAGAGTTACCACATCAAGCTCCAAAAAGAGTAGCCAATTTGCAAATGGTGGGTATTTTTTTCATACACTTTCCTGTTTTACTAAATTTCCAGATGGTGTATAAATGCTTGGCCCAGTGGTTTCAAAGGAGGCATCACCTCCCCACATCAAATAAATGGGCTGGAAATTTTAGTCTATTAAAGAAAGCCAACTGTACCACATTCTAGTTAGCCTTTGCAATACAGGGGAAGGACTCAGCTATGTATAGTCCAAATTAAATTTCAAAACAAAAAATCTCAATTTTTTTGTGTGCGGAGTTACTTTCTAAGTTCTTAAGACATGTTTTGGTGGGGAAGAAGGTATCAGCGTGACTGAACCCAAATGTCCCAAAATTCCAGCAAACCATGGATAAGGAAAGCAGTAGTTCCAACTGGCCTCAGAAAGCTTGTATAAGGCTTCAAGATGTAAAGGTGCACAATGGCCAGGTTACTGGCTGGGGACATCCTGTTTTGGTGTCTTGTTTAGAAACTGCAAAAGATCAGGCAAATCAAATTGGGTGATGCTTACACTCTTCACTGCAGTAAAGGTTAATTTCTAACTTTCTTGTTTGTATCTTCTCTCTGGTGCTATATTCCTTTATGGATAATCGATTCTGTGAAGTGCCACTATATCATCTGTATAGGGCAGAGGGATCGTATTTCTGTATCGCTTGTTAGAAGAAAGCTTGTTTGTGTTGGCACAGTGTATCTACTCAAAGTTTCTGTGTTGGACAGCTGGATAATGTATGTTCTCTCTAGTTGTCTTACACAGCTCTTTCTAGGGCAGTTTCTCTCTGGTCTTCATTTATTAACCAAGGACTACTTAATAGATGGTTCTGTATATTTAGAATTTTTAAAAAACAGGATCCCAAATGCCAGATGCCATCAATAATTTATCCCTTCTTATGCAAAGGAATTAACAATGTTTCTGGTACTGCTCACAAGCTGGCAAAGATGGGAGGAGACAGCAGGGCTGCATGGTCAGCTACCTGGAGGGCTTCTGCTTGCTGAGTGCTAATTCGGATTTTGGGGATTCTGTAATCCCAAGGTATGACTAGGATTTTCTGAGCATTTTTGCCCTGAGATTGGACCTCTTCTCTGGATGGAAATGTCACCACGTAATCCCGCCAGTTCTTCTGAAGGATGCCCACCACTTTACCTTTGGGGAAAAGAAACAGAAATAAACAAAACCTTAAGTGGTGAGGTGCCACCTACCTGGACTCTGACCCATTCTGCAGTAAGGAAGGACGCAGGAAACACAATGTCCCACTTTTTGGAAGCATATCCACACAAACTGGGAGATGCATAAACATTTGCCTTCCTAGCATTTTGTTATTAAGATGGATTTAAAAAAAAATTTAATGACATTGTCAGTATGCCTTTTCTTCTGAGGGGCCTGATGTGACATTTAGAATCCATTAGTCCCACTTTCTCTTGTGACCTCACCTTATCGACCTCCAGTTTAGGGATGTTGGGAAAAGTCGATGATTTTCACTTGTCCATGCCCTCTATTGTGCATTTTTACTACTTTCCTCGCATTTTCCCATCAGCCAAAATCGTTTGGCCCAACATGATAGACAGAAAGGGATACAAATCATTTTGGTTTGATACACAAGAATTTTAATCATCACTGACCGAAAAAACAAACTTTAATAGTTAAAAGCACTATGTTTTCACAAACATTTATTGAGCCCCTCCTAGGAATCAGACTATGTTCTAGGTGGGGGAATACAGCAGTATCAAAACAAAGTCCTTGGTTTCCTGGAGTTCAGTCTGGGTGTCTGTGGGGGTGGGAAATAGTGACACATAAATATATGTGAAGTAGTGATGATTGCTGAGAAAGATATAAGGACAAGGTGACCACGAGTAATAAAGGGTCAGAAGTAGCAGCTATCTTAAACAAAAGTGACAATTGAGCAGAGACTTTTGCAAGGAAAGGAGGTATGAGGATGTTTGGGGTGGTGGAAAGGGCAGGTGGGTCGGTGTGGCAGGAGCAAAAAGATGAAGAGGACAGTGATACAAGGCAGCCCACGCTAGTGGGGCCTTGCAGGCCAGAGTAAGGACTTTGGATGTTATTCTGAGAGAAACAGGGAGCAGCCACTAGAGAGTTTTGAGCAGATATGTGGCAAGACTTGGACTTTTAAGAGAATCACTGTGGCTTTTATGTGGAGAAAAGACTACCTGGGAGCAAGGGTGGGAGCAGGAGACCAGTGAGGAGGCTGCTGGGAAAATCTTTCCAAGGGGTTCTACTGGACCGAACTAGGGGAGATGTGGTAGAGTGTGGAGTGGCTGGATTCAGTTAGAGCTGCCAGGACTTGCTGACGTATGAAAGAAAACTCAAGGGTGATTGCAGGGTCTTAGGGTTGACCAACTGTAAGAATGAACTTGCCATTTACATAGATGAGGAAGACTAGGGGAGAAGCAGGTTTGGAGGTGGAAACTGGGAATTTGTTATTAGGCACGGCAAGTTTGAGATGCCCACTAGACTTCCATGAGAAGGTGCCAAACAGACAAGATTAGAGGCTAAAGGTGTCCGAGCTGGACACAGAAAGCTCAAGGACTGAACGAGCTCTCCTAGGGGGAGTGCTCAGGAAAAAAAGGATCCAGAGAGGAGCTGGGGGCATCCAAGAAGGCCCAGCAAGGGAACTGAGGAGGAGCAGCCAGTAGGGAGGGGGGAGAACCCAGAAGCCAACGAGGAGGCAGTGGTTCACAGGCCAAGTGCTGCTGACAGATTACAGATGCCAAGGACTGCTGGCAATGAGTCGCTGGTGATCTTGGCAAGAGGTTCAGGGTTTTGTTTTGGGGGTGGGGAGCACACCAGAATGTAGCATCTTTGGGAGCAAATGAGTAAAGGGGAAGCAGAGAGAATGCAGAGTCAACCTTTTCACTGGGTTGCACCATGAACAGAAGCAGAGAAAAGGGTGGTTAGCTCCAGGGGATGTGGGACTGAGAGGGTTTTGTTTTTGCTTTAAGATGGGAGATATTACAGCATATTTGGGTGCTGATGAGAATAAAATACACCTGCTGAGAGGGGAACTGATAGTATAGAAAAAATATTATATATGAATAATTATGATACTTCTGGGTTGTTGAGGAGAGGAAAAATAAACATATCACAAGAAAAATGGCTAACTGTGCGACTTTCCAGCTGGCTCACCTGTGGGCATGGGCTCACTTGGGGACTCCCCTGTGGCCTTGTCATCACTGTCGTTCTCACACAGGGCAGTGGTTCTTCCTTTCCATTCATTCTTGGGAAGCAGTTCCACAACTACCACGTCTCCGTGAATCGAGCGGTTCCGAGCCTTCATCCCGTGGATCAGAATGTCACTAACTAGACCTGTGTTTGGGACAGCCCAGAGAAACCCCATAAAGTCAAGGGGGATGCCACACCAGTAAGGCACCTTAAACATAATATATCCGAGGTCTAATCAGCTTTCCTTCAAAGAAAACCTTCCTCCTTTCAAAAAACAGGTTAAGCTTCTTTTATTCCATAGAGTAGGAATGAAGAAATATGGCCACATGTCAGACTTTATAATGTCTTCATAAAGGGCCACCCTCAATCATCCTTTAAGGCAGGTGACACTTCCCTGCACAAGACCACGTAAGCCTACACTGGAACTCTGTCACACACGTGCCAGGGGGCGGGCCACACAGCCAGGGGGTGGCCAGCAGGCTGATGAACTGCAGATACTGCAGCACCAATGGATGATTCTGATGAGCAGAAGCCTCAAGAAAGCCACTGCTTTCTATTCTCCTCCAACCCAGCCAGGCTCCCTCAACTGTCAGGGTTTGCCTCCACATTCCCATTGCAGAACTGGGAAGTACATTCCATCCCACAACTTATTTACACATTTTTTTTTCACTTTTTCACTTTCTTAGGGATTCCAGTGAGGCAATGCACACAAGGCAGCACAGGGCAAGGTCTGCCTCAGTGGCAGTTCCAGCCCTGCGCTCAGCAGATATGGTCTCAGGCAGGCCACTGTGCTTCTCCAGATTTTAGTTTCCTCACATGTAGCCTCGCGTATCCCTCACGGGTAAAAGGTGGAAAACAATAACAACTATGTTGAATGCTTTGAAAAGCACCTGATATATAGTAACCACTCAATAAAATATTAGCTATTATAAGTTTTAAAGTTTATGACAATAAAATCAGAAATTATCAATGAAGTTAGGAAAACAACAATTCATGCTCCCCACACCCAGTATACATGGGGGCATCTGACATCGAGTGCATGATGTGACAATTTTGACTGTATTTTCTTCATTGTGAGATATCAGAATGAAAAGGTAGCAGGGAGACTTATGTAAGGCTTATACTGAACCTGAATCTTTACTGCTGGCTCCTTGAAGTCGCACAAAAGCTTCTATTTGTGCTCTGTGCTTGTTGACTTTCAGAATTCCCTGGAATCATAAGAAAAGTCAATGTGAAAATTTCTTTGCTGCCTGCTTTACCTCCAAAAGCTGCAGTTTCTAAAAACTACATGAAAATATCGCCATAATATTCTCTTTTTTAATAAAGATTTTATTTGTTTTTAGACAGAGGGGAAGGGAGGGAGAAAGAGAGGGAGAGAGACAGCAATGTGTGGTTACCTCTCACACGCCCCCCACCGGGGACCTGGCCCACAACCCAGGCATGTGCCCTGACTGGGAATCCAACTGGCAACCCTTTGGTTCACAGGCCAGTGCTCAGTCCACTGAGCCACACTATCCAGGGCCCCATAATATTCTTATAAAGTCTGTGATCCCTTTATTTAGGAATAATATTCATCACCAACATTTTTTTCTCTAGAGAGCATACCATCATTTTGAATTACTCTTAGCTATACCAGGTGTAGAAAGTGCCAGGACCTACTTTACCTGAGTGATGAGTGGTCTTTAAAATACCTTCTCTCCCAACAACTTGTGAACTTTACTTCCCAGTTTGGAAGCATTGACCCCTCTAGGTGTACTCATCTAAAATGCCCACACTTTAGGAAGGGACTCCAGTGTGGTATCCTCAAAGGTCTACCTGCATAAAATCATCTCAGTGGCTTGTTCAAAATGTAAAATCCAAGACAGGACAGTTCTGCATCTTGATAGTGGTGATGGATACACAAATCTATGCATGTGATAAAACAGCGTACTCATACATACATACACACACGCACACAAACAAGTACATGTAAAACTTAAAATCTGAACAGTTTCATATGATTTCTTCTCAAGACCCTGACATGGGTTCTGGGTCCTGGGGGGTCATAAAGGGGCCCTTGAAAGGGTGGGAAAATGGCAAAGGAATGAAAAAATTGAATTTCACTAATTTTACAATATTGCCAAACATCCACACCTTGATTCAAAAATACATTCTCTTTCCCAGTGACAGGAGGCATTTACAAGGCTACTCGCGTAACGCTCAATACACAACCCAATTAAGGGCAACACAGAGCAGATCCAAACAGACAGCCACACCTACAGGAAGACTGACTCCAAAGCACGTTAAACATCATGGGCCTTGGCTTACTCATGCTCATCTTGCTTACAGCCTTTGAAGTTAGACACCTGTGACAGGAGGCAAGTAAAGAAGAGAAGAAAACATGTTGGTTGGTCCTGCTGCCCATTCTCACCACCTTACCTGGACATAGCGTCCAGACTTGATGCCGGCCTCTAACACTTCCAGGGGGAGATGCTCTGGGTACTCCTTCCTGTGGCTCTCCTGACTCTCACTCTCTCTTTCCCGCCGAGACTGAAGGATGGAATCACAAAGCTCATGGGCAGCTTTTAAATCAGGCCAAAAATTGTCCAGGTAATTCTGCATTCAATAGAGGTACAAGAGAAACATGGTCAGGAGAGAAAAATTCTTCATTATAGTAGTGTTATAAAAGATCCCAAACAGGAACTGCTGACACACAGTTTTGAAGGTATGTCAAGTAAGCATTACTTTCCTAAGCCTCATGCTACCAGTTCATTTTCTGTCATCTTATTAATCCCTGAAGTCTTGGCAAATGAACCCTCGGGAGGCTCTTCCTAAACATTTCCACCTTCCTGATGACTCTGAACTTCCAGATCTCCTTCTCCCCCTCGCTCTCCCCACTCACACACACACATACACACACACACACACACACACACACACACACACACACACAAACGGTCTGCCTATCTTTTTATGGATCTCATTGCTGCAGATAATGGCCGACAATGAATGGACAGAAAAAGCTCCTACATGTGCATTCTTGTCTTTTTATTTTTGTACCCTGAAATGTTTGAAATTTATGAAAAACCTAAGCACATAAAAACAGCAAGGAGTAAAGTATATTATAAGGAAATGTTTCCCTTTCCCAATCCACTGGCAATGTCAAATGAGCAGAGTGGGTAACGTCAAATGAGCAAAGCATTCTGGGGCATTAGGCTTCCCCCACTTCATATGCACCCAGAGGACCGAGCTTTCTTCTGTGACTGCCCGCACATGTGGTAACACCCCTCTCGTAGGTCACACTCTGCGTTGCTACTAGTGTGATGGCCTGGTATGAAGCATAACTCCGAAACAAGCAGTCAGAGTTCCCGCCAATATCACTGTATGTTATTGCACGTCTCGGCGTAAATGAGGCCCCAGACCCCAAGGTGACCACCCACAAGAGGATGGTGTGCTGAGGTTGGCGGTGTAACTTCTACTCTGTGTCCAGAGAACACCTCCTCAGGTGTTTCACTCTCACTAAATAAAATCAAAGTTGGATATGGTTTTAACTCAACTTTAAATCTAAGGTAGAGTCTAGCACATTCTCTTTTCTCAACTTATTATCCTTATTGTTGACCCCAGGACTTCTCCCACTAATCTCAGGGTCCTGTTCAAACTGCTTCCTTTCTTCCCCTACGCCTCCCAGAAGTGGCCTATGCCAACATCAGTACCCCAATTCTGCGGTCACTTACCACTTAACAGCACCAAGAATTAGTCCCTACTCAATTTACAAGGACAAAAAGCAACTGTCACACACAAGTATGAGCCTCAGAGGCCAATGGTTTGGTAAAAACTGAGTCTGACTGTTTCTAAGGAGAACTGGAAATATTTATTTACTATGATTAGTGGCAGCTGCTACTGTGGTTCGGCTGGGGAGGTGGAAGCATAATTACGAAAATTGTGTGAGGGAGGTCAGGAAAGCCAACAGAAGGCACAGGAGCCTGGGTGTGGGTTGTCTGCATAGGTGTGCACGTGTGTTTAAATTTACACATTTTTATTTAACATATCTCTTCAGTAAACAGCACTGTAAAGGGAACTGTTAAAATTAAAGGCACTTAAAACAGGAATGTGACTAGTATGGAACACGACAGGCAACTCAGTGAGAAGGAAATGTGTGGCGTCTGCTACAGCACTAATTGAAAGCAAGCCCTGCTTAAGCAATAGCTGTTGCATAAGCCACAGTATAACTTCGCACATTCATTAAACAGGCAAACTGATAGCTCAAACGCCGAAGAAAAAGTACTGATAAAAATTTTACCCCTCAACTGCAAATAAATACATTAAATGTTTACAAGAAGTGATTTTTTTAAAAAAGCACCAGGCTTTAAACAAAATGAAATGAATAAAATGAAATAAATTCATCTAAAAGTCTCCAATTCAGCAAATACTATATAAATTATGGCCTTTATGTAAATAATACTAAATCAAGGACTTTTTTTGGCAGAAAATTCCCCCACACTTTTATCTAAGGCTTGAATTTATAAAAGTTACTGAGATGAAGTTTTACTGCTACAAACCACCTCTCTCAGAGCGTGTGTTACTTTCACTCTTCCCCATCTCAACTTCAAGTCTCCACAGAAAATTCTGGGCTTCCCTCTGCACTGAACTCTACAGCATCTCTCTTCTTCCGCTATCGTTCACCTCTATGAAGCCCTTGGCCACCGTTTGCTTAGGAAATGCTCTACAACATAAAACTGTACTATACCACTGAACTACAAAGAAAAGTAATTTTCACAAAAAGCAGAAAAATGTAATTTTAGTCAACTGTCCTCTGCGGGAACAAGACATGATGCATTGCCACAGAGAAAGTAAGTGACACTGCCATTAATATCCAGTGCCCCTGGAATTCTCTGGCATGCCACAGCACTTTTTATAGCAGGGCCAAGAACACTCTATTGGCAGAGCTTTAGCAACACATGCACCTGGGAATGCTTATAGAATCTGCAATTCAAAATCCAACTAGACTTTCTGTAAACTGACAGGGGTAATGGAGGGCCTCATTCTAGTTTCCGAATTAGAAAAAGATATCTACCATTAGAACTTGACTGGCCAGCTGGGAAAACAGAAGAGACCAGTCATCAATCAAAAGATTAATACTCATCCTATTCTCCCAAAAGGTCCCTAAGAAATAGGAGAACTGCCCTGGCTGGCGTGGCTCAGTGGATTGAACACCAGCCTGTGAACCGAAAGGTCGCTGGTTCGATTCCCTGTCAGGGCACATGTCTGGGTTGTGGGCCAGGTCCCCAGTTTGGGGCATGTGAGAGGCAACAATTGATGTTGATGTTTTTTTCCGTCTCTTTCTCCCTCGCTTCTTCTAAATTTTAATAAAAAGAAATAGGAGAACTGTCTTGCTAAGACAGCCCAGGTAACTGTCACTGATACTGCTGCTCCTCTCTATGATCTGCACACCAAGCTGATCCAACAGCCTTCACATAAACGCTGTCATTCCTCGCCCCATCCCCATTGTTCCCCTCAGCTTCTGTGTGCATTCACAAGCAGGGAAGAGTGAAGAACTGCAGAGATACAAGACTGGCCTTTAAAACTGTGTTTTGTGTATATTCAGAAGAATAATTTGAGAAGCAATAAAAGCATGATAGTTAAGAGCTTTGGAACCAGACTGCCTGGGTTCTGATCCCAGTTCTACCACTTTCTACCCATGTGACCTTGCCTAGTCTTTCGGTGCATTAGTTGCCTTCCTCGCCAATAAAATGGGGATGATAACACCTACCTGATAAGGCTGTTGCAAGAATTAAATGAAATAATGCACTTAGAATAGTGCATGGCATAGATTTATGTTGGCTATTGCTATTAGGTGGAACCATATTGTAGGTCAAAAACAACAGAATATTGGCAATTTTATTAGATTCACCCTATCGCCATCATCCTCGCTAATACTTTTATTGTTGTAACTACACACATGAGTTTACTGTCAATGGGGGCTTGTTGGGCTGATGTCTCGGATACTGCAGGCTACAGGTGGCACACACAAGGCCCACGGGCCAAATCCGGCCCTTCACCTTGTTTTAACCGGTCTGGTACCTTGTTTGTACCTGGCAGCAGCGCCAAGCTCTTGCTTAACAGTTAAGGAGTAGTTACACTTACACAGCTCTAAAATTGCATTCAGCCCTTTGAAGGCAACTGCAAGGCTGATGTGGTCCCCTGTAAAAATAAGTGTGACATCCCTGCTGCAGGCCTTACAGTCACAGGAGGTTTGTCCAGATTTGCCACAGTCAAGCTTAATTAGCTGGGAAGTAAAGAAGACATGGAACTTCTTGAAGTCCTCCTTTATTCTTTATTTTCCTTTTCTGTATTGCCAGAGGGATCTAGAGCCCTCTGGGAACTACTTAGGAAATGAACACACACACACACACACACCAGCTGGAAATACCTTGAAGGAAATCACAAACACTCCTTCTGTTTCACTTCCGTACTGCCGAATCGCCTCTTCATCTTCGGTCACCAGAATGACCGGCATCCTTTCCTGGCAGTGGTGATAGTACCAAACGGCTGCGTTGTATATGCTCCTAGAAAAGCAAAGGGCATTCGAGCCCCCCAAAGCAAACAAACAGAGAGTATTGTTCACAACTTTACACCCGGCTTTTAATCTGCTATCCTTTGGTACACGCAGAGAACCATTCATTCATTCAACACCTACTTCCTGAACATCCACCATACATACACTGCATGTTGGGTACAAAGATGACTCAAAAAGTGCTGACACCGCTTTTTCCCTAAGACATCCATCTACCACCACAACCTCTTTCATTTCTTGATACGGCCTAGAAACCACGGGGCTCTGCCATCTGTCAACATTTTTATTTGGCGGGCTGCATGACACAGTGCCACATGGGTAACAAGCTATGTGAGGTATAAAAGATGAAAAAACAAGCTTTCAGCTAAGAGAATAACTAGGCTGCAAGTAGCTGAAGATCATAATCCAAAAAGACATGATGTGGAACCACATGAAATGTCTGAAAATATTCTTGAAAAGCATCTGAACTGAACAACAGAATCTAGGTCTAGAGACCTTTGTTCAAGACTGGGTGCTTCCAGGGAAGTGTGTAAATTCGGACAGTCAATTTCTATGGGCACTTGTTTCCCTGTCTGCAAATGAAGACACTATACAAGGTTCCTTTAGTTGTAGAAGTTAAAGAAAAATCAGCCAACATATACTGATTGCCAACATTATACCGATGTGTGAGACTGTAGTTAGAAGTGTGACCGTTTGGAGTACTCTCCCAACCTTGAGAAACATTTGCTTTTCCCTTTCTGGTACTGAACCTGGTGGGAACCCAGGCATTACAATTCAGGACACTTTATGTCTCAGTGATTATTTGGCTTTAGAGATTTTTAATTTTTCAGGGCTATACAGATAAAGAATTATAAGGAAAAACATGATTTGAATGTTTTGTATAGATGAGACATTTTAAAGTTTAAGGTTTCTTTTGCTCTCTACTGAAGAGAACCTGTGCCGTAGGCCCACCTGACTTTAACTGTAGCTGGGCAGGCAGTCCCATCCCCACCTCAAGAGCCCAGCGAGTGTACTTACTCCAGGGAAATGATCCTCAGCTAAAGGGAGCACTCACTAGAAGCCCTAGCCTCTGCCCTTCGAGGTGACATCTTAGGCACACTCTGCACAGCTACTCAGCAGGTCCCAGCGGGACTGAGCCCCAGTTTCCCACAGCAGTTACCCCTCCTTTACTGCTTTCCCTCCTCTGTCTCACTCTCCCTACTGTCTTGCTCCTGCTTATGGGAATCGCCTCAGAAGTAAACAGCCCAGACCAAGTTCTCACTTCAGGCTCTGCTTTTAGAAGGATCTAAGCTACAACACTGCTCTTGCAAAAACAGTTCTACCAGAATTAACCAGCTTAAGTTTAATAAGACTAGTTTGGATATTAGAGCTATACGAGAAAAACTGAAATCTTAGGTTAAAAGTAAGACCTCCCACCCACCCAAACACACACAAACATTAAAGGTATGACTTCTGGTTCACTGGAACAATCTTGCTGGCTGGAGGGTCTGGGGACTATACTTCACTAATTATAATTTCTAAAATTCATCAATTATGTATCAAATGATGTACCTAAAATATTGACACATTAAGCATTTCAGCATTAATCATGGTTCCAGAAATAACTGTTGATTTTAGCATACTGCTTAGACCAACTGCCAAGTACCAAAGACAAAGAAATTACAGAAGATGATCACGTGAATGCTCACAGTGACCGAGTGCTGTACCTGGTCTGCCACTTCTCCATGGATTCCCCTCTCTCCCGAGGGAGGTAGCAGTCCTGCTGGAATTCATTCGCAAAGAGAACGCAATCACGACGTGCATCCTTCAGGAGGTTTCGCAGTTTATTATACTGTCTGTGACAACACAGAGGGGAAAATTAATCTAACATAACAGGTACTCATCTACTGCCAGCTGTTGCTAACGATCAAAAAAGACGAGGTATTTGATAGAAAAAAGATTACTTATTGAAAACCTGAGAAACATTTATTTAATATTGGCTTTAGTGAGTGCAGTATCATCAGGCAGCTGTTTCTCAGTTTTGTCTGCTAGAACGTGCTGGGGCAGGGCCTCATTAATTGGTTTGTGGACCAATCCAACCCCTCCACAGCCTCTCCCCTTCCGAGACTTCTGCCATTCATTAGGCAATCATATGACACTGCCCCACGTTGCCCCCACTTCAAAGGCTCACAGAAGACACAGAGGTAAGCAGGCTTTAGTACTCATTTCTGTACCTCACTTTGTTCTATAAATGGCATTATGCATTAGTACATTTTACTTTTTACTGGCAGCCCTAGAAAAGGATATGTAGGGTAACTAAGTTTGGGGATTTATCTATAAATTTTATTTATGCAGCCACCTCATTTACATGAATGAGGTTAGCTTCATCCATCAGAGAACTAACAGAATTTTAAGGTTTCCCACCAAGAGATCCCTCCAATGTTAGCCAAAGTCACAGATCAAATATGAAGTCTTACATGGGTCAGTTTCTAAGAAGGTGCTTTCAATAGTTGAGGTATTGTAATACGAGCTACAGAATATTCACAGTTATTTTATAGTAAGTCAATGCTTATTTAAAAGTCAATTGATACTATATCAGATATTAAATTAACATATAAATTATGCAAGGTAGATGATTGGCATTTAATATGATAAAATTTGTGCCCTTCCATTCCTACCACTAGCCTACCATCATGGATTTTTGAGAAATTAATCTTTTCATTAAAGCAAAGGCAGAATAAATGCTAACCACCATTGTTTGTGTTGTCTCAATGCTTCATCAGAAAACAAGAAACACTGATTTTATTTTCTTAATAATTCTAAATTAGAGCCATCTTAAAAAGAATCATCAATTAATACTTTTAAAATTTTCCTACTAAACAAAGGAATGCATTTTCATGTCTGGAATGGCAGCTTTCCTTAACAGAACTCCACCTATGCAAACAAAGATGCCCTCCCCCAACATGCCTGGAACATATTAGATCAGTAATTCTCCCATGTCCACAAAGATACCACACTTATTTTAAAACTTCTTAGACTACGCACAGAAGAGCCTGTAGGACCTTGTTAGCAGCAATCATCCCTGTGGAATAGTGAGGCAAAGGCTTTCTGCTTCACACATTTCTGTCATGCATGAATATTTTTAAATGAGCACTTATTTGTTAAGCAATAAGAAATATTTTAGAAGAGGCTGCATGAACATCTGTAATTTATGCCCTTGGCTGGTGTGGCTCAGTGGACTGAGTCCCAGCCTGCAAACCCAAAGGTTGCTGATTTGATTCCCAGTCAGGGCACATGCCTGGGTTGTGGGCCAGGTCCCCAGTTGGGGGTGCACAAGAGGCAGCTGATAGATATCTCTCGCACATCATTGTTTCTCTCTCCCTTCTCCTCTCTCTAAAAATAAATAAATAATTTTTTAAAAAATCTGTACTTTATTATTTTAGAGAAAATACCAAAAATGTATTGTCCATTTTCCCTGATCTTATCCTCCATAGTTTTTGCTCTATTTATCTACCATCACGTTTCATGCACCCCTAAGAAAGCGCCTGAGCTTAGTGCAATTCTGTTTACAAACCATCTCCCTTACTAAACATCCTTCGTGCAGTAGATCTTTGCTGCACTCCCATGTGCCAGGTCTTTTGCTCCACTGAAGGCCCTCAGGGGCCACCACCCAGACACCCCATGCTGTCCTTCATCTGTGCGCAGCAACCCTGCTCCTGGTAAACACACCAGAACCACCCGCTCCTCAAAAAAAATCAAAACCAGAGCCAGAACTACCATATGATCCAGCAATCCACTCCTGAGTGCAGACCCCAAAGGACTGAAAGTAGGGTTTCGAAAAGATATTAACAAACCCTGTTCAGAGCAGCATTATTCACAACAGCCAAAAAGTGGACAACCTAAGTGTCCATTGACAGACAAATGGAAAAACAGAATGTGATGTATGTGTACTATGGGATATCGTTCAGCCTTAAAAAGGAAGTTCTGATACATACTACGACATGGGTGGAGCTGGAAGACATGATGCTGAGTGAAATGAGCCAGCCACAAAGCAGCTGTGTGATCTGTGTGATCACACTTACATGCGTTTCCTGGAGCAGACATAGAGACAGAAAGGAGAACGGTGGTTGCCGGGAGATGGCGCAGGGGGATGGGTAGTGTGTGATGGGGGTAGAGTTTCAGTTTGGGAAGATGAAGTAAGTTCTGGAGATCGGCTGTATAACAATGTGAATGCACTCAATGTCACTGAACTGTACATTTTAAAATGGTACATTTTATATTATATACATACATTTTACCACAATTATAAAAAATAGCTACACTATTTGGTAAAACAAAGCAAACCAAAAAAACAGAACCACCCGTTTCAGTGGGATAAGTGCCATGAGAGGAAAAGTGCAGAGTGAGAGGGACGGGAAAGCGTCTGGGAGCAGGCAGCCCATGAGTCCCACAGGATAAGTGAAAGCCAGGCAAAGGGCCCAAGGGGGGACAGAGGGGACAGACACTCAAGTCAGCAGACAATATGGTTCACCTTTGTGTCTTCAGGGCTTAACTCATAGTAGGTGCTCAATAAACATTTTCCAAATGAATAAATGAACTCACAACTCTGACAACAGTGATCCAAATACCAGGTATTTCTCAGAAGAAACTGACATTTTCAGTTTGTTAGACTTTACACACAGCACCGCATTCGTCACACTTGCACTTCAGACCTGGGGTGGAGGGGTGGGGCACCAAATCAGAGTAATAACAATTTGTCCTAATGTTTAGAAAAATATATTACTTAAAAAGAATTTTCTCATTTTGTTTCATTCCCATATATTTCCTTAGATTTTTAGTGTGTGTTTCCATTTGTCAGCTCTCTATCAGCTGGATAAAACAAATGAACGAATGGCACAAGAATATTGATGGGGAAAGCAGGAGAGAAACAGCGAATCACTCTGACATTTGGGTTTTCTCATAGGTAAGCGGGCTTATGGCTCTAATTCAATAGTGCACACATACTGTCCAGTCGCATTTTTTGTTACTCGGGGATGGTTGTGCATTAAGTACCCTGCACGGAGCCAGCAAAGGACACCATAGTGCCTGACAAGTTTGGCCTGAATGATAGAAGAATAATAGTTTCAGAGAGATAAGTACACTAAAATTATCTTAAATTTTAAAAATTCCAGTCTTACAGAAAGTCCCTAGTTTCCCTGGAGTGGCTTAAGTGTTTTCCAAATCTCTATTATGAAAATATTCCAGACAATTTCTTAGGGGGACAGCTGAACTCACTGTTTAAAAAAAATTCTTTTAAAAAATAAGTTACTCAGCTAAGTGGGGGAGGTTGTGGGTGGAGGAATTGAGTAAAAAGGAAAAAGGACTCATGGACATGGACGACGGGGGGGTGATTGCAGGGGTGAGGGGGATAAAAGGGGACTAAATGGTAATGGAACAAATATAATAAAAATGTTACTGAGCTCTTAAAAATTAATTTATTGATTTGAGAGAGAGGAAGGGGGGGGAAGGAAAGGAGTGAGAGACACAGAGAGAGAGAGACGTTGATTTGTTGTTCCACTTATTTATGCATTCCTTAGTTACTTCTTGTATGTGCCCTGACCAGGGAGGGGTTGAGCCCACAACCCTGGCATATTGGGACCATGTTTTAATCAGCTCAGCTTACCCAGCCAGGGCTGAACTTACCTTCTTTAAATTGATTTTTCCCCCTATTTTTATTCAGTGGTGGTCTTACAGATGCAACAGCCCTTTCCCCTGCTGATTACACTCTCTGGAGATTAGAAGTGGGTCCCACAACCAGTGGGGAAGGGAGCTCTGCACCCAATGTTGCGTTTCTTCAACCAGTTTTCCCAAACCTTGGTAGGGTCTCATAGCCTTACTTGCAGAGGTCCTTGAGCTTTCTACAAGAATTTTAAGTTTATGTTTCCACTTATATTAGGTGGTATCTTAAAGCATCTCTCACAGTATTTTGGACGAGCTACACGACTGCCTTCTAACTGCAGTGCCATTCGGTGTCAGCGCCTGCCCCCTTGGAAGCCTCAGACACTTCAAACGCAGGACCTTTAGCTACCCCTGCCCCTTAGACCTCCTCCGCTGCCTCCTCCCTCAGCACTTCTGGAAGCCAGAAGCCTTAGTGTTATCCTTGACACCACCTTCTCCCTCACCTCACTTATCTAAATCCACACTAAGTTCTAAAGGTTTTTTAAAAAGTAACAGCTTTATTGAGATATAATTCACATACCATAAAATTCACCCTTTTAAATGCACAATTCAGTGGTTTTTAGTACAGTCACAGAGCTATACAACCACCCCCACTATCTAATTCCAGAACGTTTGTCTCATCAGCCCCAAAAGAAGCATGCCCATTAAGCAGGGCTTCTCCATTTCCCTGACCCCCCAGCCTCTGGCAACCTAACTCATCTACTGTCTACATCGGATTTACCTATTCTGGGCATTTTATATAAATGGAATCAAACACTATATGATTTTTCTGTGTGGTTGGCTTCTTTCACTTAGCATAATATTTCCAAGGTTCATCTATGTTGTAACATGTATCAGTACTTCATCCCTTTTTATGGCTGAATAACATTTCCTTGCATGGATAAACCACATTTTGTGTAACTGTTCATCAGCTCATGGGCATTTGGGTTGTCTCCATTTTTTGGCTATTATACATAGAGCTATATAAGTGTTTGTGCAGACACGTTTTTAATTCTCTTGGTTACATACTTGGAAAGTTCTATAGTTTTTACTACTAAATAGTTTTGGGAAATGTCTATTTCTCTCCATCTCTAAGTTACCAGGATCTCTCATCTGCACTAAAGCAATAGCTTCCTGTCTTCTTTACTCCAGGCCTTTGCTCCACCAGCCCAGTAATCTTTTCAAAACAGCAATCTGATCACGCCATCCCACCCTGCTTAAGAACCTCCACTGCATCCATGAGGTCCACCATCCAGTCCAGGGCCCCTTTCAGTGCCCTGAGCAGAGCTTCCTTCCCTATGACCTTGCACAGCAGTTTTCTCACCTGGAAAGACTTTCTCCTTTCTTCCAGTTTATACCTACCCATCCCTGAGAGCTCAGCATAGGCATCCGCCCTCAGGAAAGACCATCCCGTCTCCCCGAGTAGTTTGGGTTCTCCTGGAGCTCGGCACCTGCCCTTCAGTGCATTTGTCGCAGCTGCGGTTCTCCTTCTGTTTGTGTGATTACCCCATTACTGCCCATTTCCCCCTCACAGCCATGTCTGCTTTTGTTCACCACTGTTTCCTCAGTGCCAGCATGGTTTCTAGAACATATAGTCTCTCAGTAAATGTTTGTTGAATAAAAAAATAAATACCTGGGAGGTGGTGGGGAGCTAGGAGAGGGTAAAATGGGGATAAAAGGTGATGGAAGGAGACTTGATTTGGGGTGAACACATGATACAACATTTAGATGATGTGTTATAGAGTTGTACACCTAAAACCTGTATGATTTTAGTAACTAATGTCAGCCCAGTAAATTCAATAATAAATCAATGAATAAAATAATAGTTTTTAATACCTAAAAAAAAGAAAGAGAGAAAAGAAAAGGTATGGCAGGTGGAGGGAGGTGGTGTTCTCTCTCTCTCTCTCTCTCTCTCTCTCTCTCTCACACACACACACACACACACACACAAGTTGTACCCCCAAAACCTACATAATTTCACTATATGTCATCCAATGAATTCATCCAATGTCATTTCAATGTCAATAAATTTCATTTCAATGTCATCCAATGAATTCAATAAACAACAACAACAAAAAGCCACCTGAATAAATGAATGAATGTAGTCAATAAGACAGCCTTACAGAGTTATCAAGAGACCCTCATTAAATAAGCATTTGAGGATTGTTAGATGGCAGAATCTGTGATTATCCTGAACAATCAAAACCTTAACTTCTTCATACTGTTTTGCACAATATGCTTTTAAAAAACTTAAAAAAAATTTTATTTATTTTTTTTAGAGAGAGGGGAAAGGAGGGAGAAAGAGAAGGAGAGAAACATCAACAGGTGGTTGGCTCTCATGTGCCCCCTACTGGGGACCTGGCCTGCAACTCAGGCATGTGCCCTGACTGGGAATCAAACCAGAGACCCTTTGGTTCAAAGGCTAGTACTCAATCCATTAAGCCACAGCAACCAGGGCTGTTTTGTACAATATACTTATGAGAACAGGCAATTTTCTGCATCGATATCATTGAAATAAAAAACAAAATCATATTAAGTACAGAAGCAGATTAGAGCTATGTCTTTCTGCTGTTAAACCCAATTCTGGCAATTTCACTTCAGGAGAACAATGTCATCTGTCACATTTGCAGTTTCTGATTTTATAGTTTTGTTTATTTAACCTGAAGGTCCAATTTGGTCTTAGTGTTGTAGTAAATATTTAAGCATGAGGACATGCACATAGATATATGTTCAAACATATTTAAATAATAACACAACAAAATAATTTAAATGAACACTATGTGTCAAAGAGAAACATTTTCTTTTAGAAACAAAGTCAATGACACTACTCGTGTTGAGTAACACTGATGTATTGAGTGGGGAGTTAGATCACGCTGGCCTCTTAAATCCTCTCCAACTATAATATTCTATGATCCCTATCTCATATTACATATGGTGGAACTGAAGCATGAACTATTGAGACTCGGAAGCTATACCGAAAGAATTCAGAAAGGGGGTCAAAAGAGGAGAGCAAGGCATCCTTAAACCAGACACTAGACCAGAGCAGGTATTTTTAGCTGACAAAGCTTTCCTAAGCAATCATGTTCCTAAAAGCATATCAAACAGAATGAATTATTTACTAGCATCTCAAAAATCTCCAAGGAAGAACTCAAAAACAAAACAAAATGTTTCCCAACATTAAACAAAGCAAAACACCACGGAGCTTCTGCTACACCACATTTGGTTAAATATAAAAAGTCAAATGACTTGCACTTAACCCTTGTGAATGCCAAATTAATAAAGCAAACTCCTAGATGTTATATATTCAACAGCTATCATGAATTCTAGGGTTAGCTTTCAAAAGGGCACTTTCTAGGGCGTAGATCCTTTTGGTCATTTAGCTCTTTCAACCTCAATACACCAGCTGGTTTCCTTAACACATAAACAAAGCACCACGTCCCAAACTTGCCGATTCCTTTCCTGCCTCTTTGTCCTCTTCATCAATCGTATTCATTATCCTTCCTTTAAGACCAGTCTCAAATCTACTTCCTCCAGAGGACTTTGCGGCCTAATCCCCATCCCCCATCCCCGTATTTACTTCTGCACTTTGCATCACCCACACTAAATTCACTCAAATTTGTCTCAGGTGTGTTGCAACTGCCTTCTTGCATCCAACCCCAACCAGACAACACAGGCCTGTTGAGAAAGGGACTGAGACTCTGTACTACTCCAGAAGATCTGAAACTAGAGGCTCAAAAAGTGCTTACCAAATGGAAAAACGAGCATGTTATCATATGAGCCTATTTCATAACTCCTCATCTTTTGTTTTCACGTTTAGTATAGTCAGAGGCATGGTAAAGCGATGGAAAACCAATAGTTTTTCATCAAGTTAACTATTTTTGAAATGTTCAGGAGAAAAGACATTTAAATCCCAACTCTTTGTTTTTGAATGACACAGCAATTGGTTTTTAAAACAAACCTTAATATTAAAAATATTTTAGAGAACAGAAGTTGAAAAGGATCTGCAGTGTGTTAGCAATCTGAATGATAACAACAAATTGATTTTAGTAGCAGAAATTGAAATACGACACCTGGAGCGCATTTAAACCTGAATGTGTATAAACATCTATATCTTTCTGTCTGAACAAAATCCACATCCCGCTCATGTTAAAATATTCTATCTGGAAAACCTGCACACAATCTAGTTAATGCATATTTTTTTTGAACTGAGCATATAATAAGGACAACTTATCATTTTCATATACAAATAAACACACTTCATCTTTTACTACCAACATCTGAAGAAACGACATTTTAAAAAGAATAAACGCATACCGGTAGTTTCTGCTTTTTAAATGACTTGGGATGTTAAGAGTTTGGATATACAAATTGTAACACTGTATGCTGTTTCCATGCAGCATGAGTCTTCAGGTTCAAATCATAAATCTTTTCCCAATGTTAAAGGAAACAAAACCAATTTTTAGACTATTTGTTTAAAAGGTACAAGGCAAGCATTTTAGACTGATTTCAATAAAAAATCCTTTGTTTAGCAAATACAATTACTACGGTTGATAGTCATACTAGTAACCTGAAAATAAAACAAGTAATTTCTGGTTTCATTGAATAAATCACTACAACACAATTTGTACCCACAATAAAGGAGTCTAAAATTTAAAACTAAAGTACTTTTTTCTCAAGGGAACAAAAAGTAGGCTTCTGAAACAATATATCTATAAATAAGATTAGTTAATATGCATTATCAACAAGAAACAAACTATAACTGTTATAAAATGCAAATTAAAAGCCAAGAATCTTAAATACCCACATACTGGGGACACTGTGGCTTCGTGATCTACAGTCAGATCTTTTGGACAGATGTTGAAGTGGAAATATAAAATAATGTTATAAGTAATGCAAAAACAGGTACCTCCGGCCTCTTTGATGCTGTACAGCTTGACAAGCTGTTTGCATGAAAATAATCCCCTTCAATTCAGGAAAGTCAAGGATCTCGAGGTAATCTTGAACAACTTTCCAATCTGGGACCATGTAATGAGTCACATCACCAGACAAGAGTTTCCCATCTGAAGCACAGTTCAAAATGTAAGGGATTAGACAACACTTGCAAACCTGGATTATTATTATTATTGCAATGTCATGGTGCCCTCGTGTGCAAAATAACTTCCAGCCTTAACTACTCTGTGCAGTTTTTAAACGAGCAGACAAATGTACTTTGATAGAGGCCCAAAGTTCAGGTCAATTCAGCACGTTCATTTTTCTGAAGCTGTAATACATAAACGCTCAATGTGGTTTACAGTGTTGCCGTGGATCAGGAGATGACGGATTTTAAAAAACAAGCACATCTTCAGCACAACCTGAATATTTGTGTTAACTCATGAGAAGCTAACATTCAAATGAGGCACTCGAAAAATCTGTTACCCACTTGTTTCTGTCCGGCAATTCAAGTAGGTTCTATCCCAAGTTTGTGAACCTGAGCCGCAATCGCCAAGAGCCAGAAAAGATGCTGAGTGCTAGCAAGGGCAGTGGCAGGATTTCCACCCAGACCATGTCAGGGAGCTAACTGAAATGTTCACCTTAACCACCAATCCTTAACCAAGTTAGGGATTCCAAACCCTGTATTCACTGAAAAGGCCCAGCACGCTCATCTCCCACCGGAGGTAAGAGAGCCAGTAAGCGTCTGCGTTCAGTGGGTCATCCTTGCAGCCTAGAAACCAAGTGCAGGAAGGTCTAACGCACGGCAGTCCAAACCCAACTTCCCGCATGACATTCCTTTACAATGAGGGTCCAGATAATTCACCAACCCTGAAGTGGAGGGCCTCCTCCATTGGATAAAGGCCAGAGGCATCGGTGCTGGCAGGTCAGATACGTAGTAGGTAGCAAAGAAATGTAAAGTGAGCGGCTGCAGATCTCCGCGGTCATGCGACTGACTTGCGTCGGACCAGTCACCCAAGGGCCAAACGCTCAGAACTTCCCCCATTTCACCACAAACGACCCTGTGGGTGGGGGTGGGGCAGGAAGGGGCAGTTTCCGGAGACCAGGTCCCTTGGAAAGCCCAAATCAACGGGCTCCTGGGCTGTGGAGGCAACTGTCTCTGGGCCCCTCCATTTCATGGGGCGCAGCAGTCGGGGTGTCCTATGGGGAGAGCGTCAGAAGCAGAGCACCTTCTGCGGCCGCCGCCCCTGGCTCCAGAGACTGAGGTGAAGCCAGGGCCGGGCTGGAGGCCGAGGAAACTGACTCTGCGCGTCCCCGGCCTCGCGCTCCGCCTCTGGTCGCGCCCTTCCGCCTCCAGAGACGCCTGACTGCCGCCTCGCCGCCTCCCCGCCCCCGCTCCCTCCCGGCCCGGGCTCCCCACGCTCCAGGCCGCAGCCCTCCTCGTTCGCGCCCCGGCCGCCCCCGCCCTTGCTCCCGCCCCGGCCCTGACCGTTGCGGCAGGTGGCCGGCTGCGGGCACAGCGGGCTGTTGCAGGGCACGCTGGGCCGCACGTAATGCTCCCGCACGATGCGCACCGTCCGGCCCTGGAAGGTCCTCAGAAGTAGCACCTTCTCCAGCTTCTGCAGCATGGTGGCGACGCTCCCCCGGACGGGGCTCCGGGGCGCGCGAGTTTGCCCAGAGCGAGCGGCCGGGGAGTGGTGGGCGCGGCGCGGCACGGGGCGGAGGCGAGGCCGGGGCTTCGGGCCCGCCCTCTGGGCCGGGGCCTGGTCCGCGCCGGGTTCCCGGCTGGCCCGGTCCTCCCGGCCGCCTTCCGAACAGCCCTGGCTCTGGGTTTGAGGGCTGGAGGCCGCCCGCGGGAGGGGTGCTCCAGCCCGGGGGGCTTCTGCCCGCCTCTGAGTCTCCGGTCCCCACAATTGCCTGGGGGCAGAGAGGTTGTGGGGGCAGGCAAAAGACTTAGGGGAGATGAGATAATATATGGAACCTAGCTTAAAGTCTTGTGAAGAAAGATTTGATGCAACTAAAAACGATTGTTATACTTTGTTTCTACCCCCAGGCCCCTATGGGAACGGGCAGCCTTATTAATATGGGTAATTATTAGTGTTTTCTGTTTGTTGTTCTTGCTGTTCCTGAAAGAGCTAGAAGATTCAGCAAATAAGCCAGCAACCCTGCCATCCAAACATTTTTTCGCTTCAAAACATTGTATTTATTTTTAATTTCATGAATTTTTAATTCATATAAAAATTCAAACAGTACACAGGAAATGCAAACCAATCCCTTCTCTGGAGGTGTAGACATGTCTATTTAACCCCAGCTTTATAGTATTTGCAGCCGCTGGTAAAGGAATTTTTCTTTAAACTTGGTGGAGACATAACACAGTCTCTTCTGAGATCGCACACCCCTGGCTGGATAGACGCCACTGTTCCTTCAAGCTCCCAACGAAGACTTCTGAGCCACACCAGAAGCTTTACATACAGATGTCACATTTAATTTCCACAACTCAGTGGAGTCAGGCATTATTATCCCCATTTTACAGGCGATGAAACAGGATTAGGGAGGTGAAATGGCCAAAGTTACTCAGTTATTAAGTGGTGGAATCAATATTCAAGCCACAATCTGGCTGAATCCAAAGCAGACTCTTAACTAATTACTGTGTTATTCACGGATGAATAAAATACAGCTCTTGTATCTGAGGAGTTTATATTCTGCTTGTTGAGCTTTAGTTCAGGCAGCTCGACCAGCTGGCTGGGAGCATCGGAGCTTCCTGTTATGCTGAAATGAGCAGAACTAGGGTGTCCTGTTGGATCGCTTACTTTTACGCTGGGGAGACATAGTAAAAAGAGTCATAGTCCCGCACTAGATTTTTATGTCAAGTTATCTGTAGTGTGGGATAATGTGAGTGAGATCCAAGATGGAATTTTACAGGTTAGGGAAACGTTACAGGGCTGGTCCCAGGCCAGAGTACCAGGAGGTCCCATAAAGCAACCAACCGTGCAGGAGGCCCTTCCTAATTTAGGTTAGTTCTAGAGACTCCAGAGGACAAGCAAGTAGCCAAATTTATCCCCTACATAAAATGCTTCTGACAGCTGCCCACAATTCCCTCCAAAGCCCTCCCATTTTCATTTTTCTCTTACTTCTGATTTTGTGTTATTAACTTCTCTCTTTGGCATTTTTTAGCCTTAAGCTTTCTCTAAATTGTAGCTAATGATCTTTTGAGGAAGAAAGTGCATCTGGCACGGTACTGAAAGTTGATTTTTATCAGTATTTAAAATAACCCAAGGCCCATCAAGCACTTTTTTTTGCTTGCGTCAAGGCAATGATATATAAATTATGCTTTTAAAAGCATGATCCCGTAGTTCTTGAAACTGATGGCTGAAAATGCAATTATATATACACACATGCACACACACACATATTTATTTATTTTTAGAGAGAGACAGAGGGAAACATTGATTTGTTGTTCCACTTATTTGTGCATTCAGTGGTTGATTTCTTTTATGTGCCCTGACCCGGGATTGAACCTGCAACCTTGGTGTAGCGTGATGACGCATATCGGGACTAAGCTACCTGGGCAGGGCAAGAATGCCTTTTGGTTTGTTTGTTCACAGACTATCTGATTCCTCTTGCCTGAAGAAACAGTTTCTATATCAGTAAGAATACACTAGGTTATGCTACGGTAACATACAACTTCAAAATCCTGGTAACTTAAAACATGTTGTGTGGGTGGCTGATGGCTCTACTCTGTGTTGTGCTTCGCCAGAACCTAGATTGATGGAGCCGGTCCTTTCTGGCACACTGTTTGCTGTTCAATGATAGAGGGAGAAGAGCCTTCTAGACAGACTTAACTCAACAATTAAAAGCTCAGTCTGGAAGTGATACATATCACTTCTGCCTTTTGGCTGGGACTAGTCATGTGACCACACCCCCAAAGGCAGAGCACCAAAACCCTTCGATGAGCAGCATTAGTGACTACCTCAGTGTTCCCAACTCACACCCCTTTGTCAGTCTGTCTGCCATCATCTTAACTCTTGTACCTGTGCCTACTCCAGTGGAGCCCACTACCCAGTCTCTGCTTGGGTATTTTACCGTGGCACTCACCTCCTTTCACACCCTCACCCCACTCCCCAATAGCCAATGATCCAAGCATAAACCACTGTATCATCTGTGATCCTTGTCACAATCCTTCAAGGTAAATATGTTTGTTTGTTTGTTCATTTGTTTTGACAGAGACTAGCTCTCTGTTCAGCAAGCCCATGCCCTCTTCTCTGGGCACAGACGAACCACATTTCCCATCCTCCCTTTTATGTACAATAGATAGGTGTGGCCTCAATGTAATGGCACAATTTCCAGGATTGGCCCATAAAAACCTCCCATGAATGCTCCTCTATCCCATTTTACTACCTAGATGCCAAAAGGCCCAAGGGACCTTGAAAGCCATCATTGAAGACAGCAAATTCCCTTCTGTCCCCAACAACATGGGTCTCAGGAGGAATGTGCAGAGCAGAGCCCTACCTCCCCCAGCCAAGAGTATCTGCAGAAGATTATTGTAAGGGAGAGATAAACTTTTGTTATTGCAGCTAGCGTTACCCTAGCTAACACACACCCACATTACAAAGGAGATTAAAGGCTGAAGAGTTGCCTATTGAGGGAGTGGGGGGATACTAGGTGGAGGGAGGGAGCAAAGGGGGAAAAAGCAGGACAACTGTAATAGCATATCAATAAAATATAATAAAAAAACCCTCAGTAGATAGTAAATGTCTTGAAGATGCTCAAGGATTCTATAGCAGTTCTAAATTGTGCAGTCCTCTGGGAGGTGGGAGAGCAGCAGTGGTCTGCAGTGCTCTGGTTTGGTCTGGGCTGTGGGGCCAGGGCGGCAACACACCAGGAAGGATGCTTGGTGGTTTGCTTCTCTTTTCAGTTTTTCCTTTCCTGTCAATCCGAGTGCAGATGGACGGCCTGGTGCTCAGACAGCAGAATGCTGTGACAGCTTTCAGCACTCTGTTGCTGATGGAAATCTCAATGGTGGCTCGGCTTCCCTGGTGCATGACTGCAGCCCTCTTCAGGCTGAGCACCAGTGTGCTTACACTGCAGGAGTCCAGCATTTGCATGCCTTTTGCAGATGCACTCTGGGAGTGCAAATATCAGCAACCACTGGATTATAATCAAAAGGTCTCATCAAAAGGTTAGCCTAGAGGGGGTCAGACATCTTTACAAAGGGCTAAGAGGACAAGGAGGTTAAATGTATTAAAGAAATTCTGGAAGATGGGCTCTAAGGACTAGAGTAGATTACTGAAGCAGGCTTTGAAATAGTCTGTCTTGATTTATCTATTTAAAATTACAGTGGTACAGCAGGCTTGTTGCAACACATTCCAACAATACTGAAATATACCAAGTAAAAACACTGAAGTTCTGCTGGCGTCAAAAGTCCTTCTCCCAAGTAATTTATTACTGTTGATAGTTGAGATACATTCTAGACAGCTTTAATCTTAACCCCCACATTTGCAACTTTTTGAAGAGCTTGTCAATCTATGCAGTATCAGCTAATTACACCTAGCATTTGTCAAGCTTTACCAGGTACCAGGCACGGATTTAAGCACTTTTCCTGTGTTTCTCTTTTTGTAAAAATATATTTTATTGATTATGCTATTATAGTTGTCCCATTTCTCCCCCCTTTATTCCCCTCTGCCCTGCACACCCCCTCCCACCCTCATTCCCCTCCCTTTAGCTCATGTCCATGGGTTGTGCATACAAGTTCTTTAGCTTCTACATTTCCTATACAATTCTCAACCTCCCTCTGTCTATTTTCTACCTACCATTTATGCTTCTTATTCTCTGTACATTTTCCTCCTCTCTCCCCCTACCGCTCCTTGGTTGATAAACCTCCATGTGATCTCCATTTCTGTGATTCTGTTCCTGTTCTATTGTTTGCTTAGCTTGTTTTTTTTTTTTTTAATTTTTTGGTTTTTTAGGTTTGGTTAATAGCTGTGAGTTTGTTGTAATTTTACAGTCCATATTTCTGATTTTCTTTTTCTTAGATAAGTCCCTTTAACATTTCATATAATAAAGGCTGGGTGATGATGAACTCCTTTAACTTGACCTTATCTGGGAAGCAGTTTATCTGCCCTTCCATTCTAAATGAAAGCTCTTCTGGATAGAGTAATCTTGTATGTAGGTCCTTGCCTTGATGACTTGGAAAACTTCTTTCCAGCCCCATCTTGCCTGCAAGTTTTTTTTTTTTTTTTTTTTTTTTTTTTGATAAATCAGCTAGTAGTCTAATGGGAACTCCTTTGTAGGTAACTGTCTCCTTATCTCTTGCTGCTTTTAAGATTCTCTCCTTCTCTTTAATCTTGGGTAATGTAATTATGATGTGCCTTGGTGTGCGCTTCCTTGGGTCCAACTTCTTTGGGACTCTGAGCTTCCTGGACTTCCTAAAAGTCTATTTCCTTTGCCAGATTAAGAAAGTTTTCCTTCATTATTTTTTCAAATAGGTTTTCAATTTCTTTCTCTTCCTCTTCTCTTTCTGGCACCCCTATGATTCAGATAGTGGAATGCTTAAAGTTGTCCTGGAGGTTCCTAAGTCTCTACTCATTTTTTTGAATTCTTGTTTCTTCATTCTGTTCTGGTTGAATGTTTCTTTCTTCCTTCTGCTCCAGACCATTGATTTGAGTCCTGGTTTCCTTCCTGTCACTGTTGGTTCCCTGTACATTTTCCTTTATTTCGCTTTTCATAGCTTTCATGTTTTCCTCTATTTTGCAACCATACTCAACCAATTCTGTGAGCGTCCTGATTACCAGTGTTTTAAACTGTGCATCTGATAATTATCTCTTCGTTGCTTAGTTGTATTTTTTCTTGAGCTTTGATCTGTTCCTTTATTTGGACTTTTTTTTTGTCTTGGTGCACCAGTTATGTATTAAGGGGTGGAGCCTTAGGTGTTCACCAGGGCGGGGCAACCATTGTGGTGCTGTATGTGGGGGAGGGGTCCAAGAGGGAATAGTGCTGCTTGCTCCGCTCTTTGCCAGGTTTCAGTCACTTCCCCCTGCTCAGATTGGGCCCTTCAGATGCTGATTCTTGGTGGGTGGGTTTGTGTATGTTCTAGGACCCTGTGGGTCTCTCCAACGAACTCTCCTGTGAGTCTGGGAGTCTCTCCCACCACGGTAACCCCCACAGGTGTTTTCAATCAGAGGTTTGAGGCTTTATTTCCCCGAGATGGGACTCTGGGTTGCTTGGTCTGTCTTGCTCCCTGGTTATTCCCCCCCAGTTTATCTGCACAGGAATGTGGGACCACCCAGTCCACAATCCCCTGCCTCACCAGGTCCTCCAGCCTCCTCTTGCCATGAGTCTTCTCTGCTTGGCTGCCCATCTCCACCCCTCCTACAGGTCTGGATGCATGTTTTTTCTTTAACTCCTTGGTTGTTGGACTTCCATACAGTTCAATTTTCTGGCAGTTCTGGTGCTTTTTGTTTTTAAATTTGTTGTTGTCCTTTGGTTGTGTGAGGAGGCACAGTGTGTCTACCTATGCCTCCATCTTGGCTGGAAGTCTCTCTGTGTTTTTCATTTGATCTTCAAAACAGTGCCTTGACTGTTATACTGTTACCAACTACTTTTTACGGGTGAGAAAACTGAAGTGCAGAATGATTGAAACACAGGCCACATACTCAGTATACTGCAAAGTTACACTTGGACCCCAAGCAGTTTGGCTACAAAGCCCAGGCAGCAAGGACTCAGTCACTCACCTTTCAGCAGCAACAATGAGTTACAGAGTGGGGTACGTTCTGTTTAGTGCATCAAGGATAAACCCAATTATTTTAGGGGTGGGAAACTGGAAACAGCACCATCCTAATATTGACTCTACTACTTTCCTAACTTTCCTTGAGCCTTGGTGATTTTGACTATAAAATACAGCTAGCAGGACAGATGTTGCTGGCTGTATTAATGACTCAATGATTCTAAAGGGTCATGTAAGTGTCTAAAATTATCCCATTGATCTGAAGAGTCAGCCTACTTTTAGTTGTCTACCATCTCAGTGGAAGAGTCATGGGAGGACAAACGGCTGTTGAGATTACTCTGCTGCTTGTATTAGGGATAATTTAATTTCATATATGTTAAAGGCTGTTAATCCTAGATTTTCACTTTTCCCAGCAGATATAATGGCTCCCTTTTGGCTTTCTGAACACCCTGTGAATTCCCATAATCCACTTTGCAATGATTACTCTAAAGTGTTCTGTCTAACTCTTTCTAATTTTTTTAAAGAGAAAATTATTTTGTACTTACCATTTTATATCTCAGCAAGATTTTTATTGTGCTGTTAACCTACCAATAATTTTGTTCTACCACTAGGGGGCACTGTTCATTGATAGATATACTATTTATTTTTTTGGTGGAGTGGGAGGGTGTTTCAGCTGAAGTCCTTTTTGTGCTGGTCTGAGTAGTTGAAACTTCGCTTCTCTCTTACTACCATTAAAACACATCCAATTATTTGAGGCAAATGAACAAACAAGCAAAACCTTAGTACCAGGCAATACATTTATCCAGGAGCTTAAAGTTTCAGATGCTCCAAAATTAATTAGAAACTAAGCTTCATTGATTGATACGAAAAGAAAAAGAAAATCCTTTAAGTCTTGAATCAAACTAGAAGAAAATTCAGTTATATGGACAGCCACTTATAAATAAAAAATAGAAACATGACTATTTGTCATTGAATTTTTTCATATTGATATTATTTGATGAAATTACATTTTTATTCATCTTGTAGAATTATTATTACCAGTGGGGTACCAGTCATGGTATACAGTTATTATGTTGGATGAATGTATTACAGGGATTTTTCTTGTTTCTTTCACTATATTCTTACTGCACAGGTTTGAATTTAGGGAAGTGAATTCCATTTTATATCTTAGAAAGACTATGAATGCTAAAACCTTATAATTACAATAGTTGTTAAAAAATGGAAGAAAGAATAAGGAGTGCTTAGCAATGATCCTAACTTCTAAGAAACCTTCCAAGTTTTGAATAAATATAAACAAAGTATTAAACTTTTCAATTTAACTTTTATTTAGTAAATGAAAGGCATAGTAAACTATACTTTTGTATCTGGTTCTAAAGGAAAAAGAATGGGGTCTAAAAGTTAACATTACATTTATACTTAACTTTCTTTATATTTTAGGCCAGATTAAGTATGTTATATCTGCTTGTAGTAGATTGCTATTGCTGCATAACAAATCACTACAAACTTAGCAGCTTAAAACACACTCATTTATTATTTGTTTCTGGGGACATCTGGGTGTGGCCAAATTAAGTTTTCTACTCAGTGTCTTACAAGACTGAAATGAAGGTGCTGGCTGGGCAAATCCCTTTCTGGGACTTGGGGTCTTCTTTCAAGCTCACAGGGTTGTTGGCAGAATTCAGTTCCTTGCAACTGAGGCCCCTGTTCTCTTGCTGGCTGTTAGGCAGGGGCAGCTCTGCACTCCTAGAGGCCACTTGTCCTGTGACCCCCTCCATATTCCTCCTCATACTTTCGCCAGAAGAACACAGTCCCTTTAAGGGCTCACCCAATTATGTCAGGACCACTGAGAATAATCTTCTATTTTAAGGCCAATTGATTTGGGAACTTAATTGCATCTGCAAAATCCCTTCACAGCAAAATCTCTACTAGTGTCCGACTGAATAACCTGGAGGAGGTGCATGTACACCAGGGCCCAGGAATCTTGGGAGCCATCTCAGAATTCTGCCTACCCCTCTTAGTCTGTCCAGGCTGCTGTAACAGAATACCTCAGTAGCTTATAAACAACAGAAGTTTATTTCTCACAGTTCTGAAGGCTGGGAGCCTGAGAGCAGGGTGACAGTATGATTGGAGGAGGGCCCTCTTCTAGGTTGCAGACTTCTTATTGTATCTTCATATGGCAGAAGGGGTTCTGGATCTCCTTGGAGGTTTTTTATATGGCACTAATCCTATTCATGAGGATTCCACTCTCATGACTTAAGCATCTCCCAAAGACCCCACCTACTAATACTATCCCCCCAAACTCATATGTTAAAATAGGATTTCAACATATGAGTTTTGGGGGAACACAAACATTCAGTCCATAGCATTACCAAAATAATTTATCAAGTATCTGAGAACAGCATAAATGATTTCTTTTTAAGATAAAAAGAAATGAGAGAACTAAGCCAGTAACCCAGATGCTACAACAAAAGTAAGTGAATGACAGAAAATGTTGCCTTGGTTAGTTCAAGCTAAGGGGGAGAAAACTCCACCAATACAAACCCGCATTCTGTTCATGTTAAGTAGCAATGACTTGCACCGGGCCCAGATTTCACTTAGGAATCAGTGCATAGAGTCCAGCCCCTTTTGCTAACGCAGGATCAGCTTGGAGAGGGCAGCGTGTCTGGGGGTCTTATGGGTAAGAACCATCTTCTTCTGTTTTACCCCTCAGTTCCTACCTAAGAGGAGTGATGCTTTATCCCCCAGTTTAGAATTCTCTCTAAAAACCCCACTGTGACAGGTGCCAGGAATCCCTGGTATTTTTTGAAGATGTGGATTTTAAACGTAAAATGTCATCATCATAGACATCCTTTAGTGTGGCTGGCTGCCGTCATCACACCCAGGAGAGCAGTTAAGCTACTGGTACTGCTGCCTGTCTTCCCTGTAGAATTGTGATGTGGTCAGAGCTGTGTTTGAGGACCCTTCTCTGATTGCAGTGTTTGGGTGGGGAAAAGCAGGAGGGTTTTCTTTAGTTTTTTTTTTTTTTTCCTATTAAATCTGACATTTTAAGTGGTATTTAACATTCTTCTGCCTAGGAGAGAAAAGGCTTGGATCTTTGATGTCTTTCATTGAAACAGTAAGACTCTTGTTATGTTTGTCATCTTGGTCTTCAAGGTCTTATCTTTTCTGACTTGGAGAACTGAAGGCATTTTGATCCTCGTCCAATTATACAAACAAGTTCTTTAATCAGCTTTGGGCATCACTGTTGATCAGAGAAAAAGGACTTCCTCCCCACCAAAGCGAATAGCACCTGCCAATCTCCCTATCCAGAAGCAAGAGAGAAGTGCTGTTCTTTGAACCCGCAGAGCACCATTATTTCAAATGCACTGGAAATCGTAGAAAATAACCTGACACCCATTGCCTCATTGATAGATACAGAGCACAGAGGCATTTACAGACTTAATAGCAAGGCCATGGACACCCACACCCACCAAACATTTATTTATTTATGACCAGTGTGATATTCATGATATTGAAAACATGGTGTTTCATTTCCACTGGCATTAGGTTCATCAGCTTAGTGAAAATGTAAAAAGGATAAATGCTTCCTACCCTTCAGGACAGCACAGATGGAACTGGAGGGCATTATGCTAAGTGAAATAAGCCAGGCAGTGAAAGACAAATATCATACGATCTCACATATAAGTGGAACCTAATCAACAAAACAAACAAGCAAGCAAAATAGAACCAGAGACACTGAAAGTAAGAACAAAGTGACAGTAACCATAGGGGAGGTGGGAGGGTGATAACAGGGGAAAGAAGAGGGTCATCAAGGAACATGTACAATGGACTCATGGACAAAGATCGGGGGAGCATTGAATGTGGGAGGTGGGGTGGGTAGGGCAGAGGAGAGTGATGGGGGAAAAATGGGGACATCTGTAATTGAACAACAATAAAAAAAGGCTAAATGTGCCCTGGCTGGTGTAGCTCAGTGGATTGAGCATGGGCCTGTGAACCAAAGGATCTCAGTTCGATTCCCAGTCAGGGCACATGCCTGGGTTGTAGGCCAGTTCACGGTAAGGGACGCACGAGAGGCAACCATACATTGATATTTCTCTCCCTCTCTCCCTCTCTCCCTCTCTCCTTCCCTTCCCCTCTAAAGATAAATAAATAAAATGTTTTTAAAAAAAGGCTAAATGCTTAAACAGGAGGTAAAAGTGTATTGTTAATCATATTGTTGATCAATACTGAGCAGGCTGTAATAAACTTTTCTCTTTCAAGCCACTTGTTTTAGGCTTTCTTCAATTTTAGAAGAATAAGGGGTATACATATTTATATGTATGTGAGATAGATACCTTATATACAATATATACATCACATATATGTAGAATTACTTATGATTGGCTGGGGTATGCTGCAGTAACAAACAGCCCTCCAATCTCAGTGATTTAAAAGAATAAAGACTTCCTGCTCATGTCATATGTCCCTCTGCTCTGTGTCATCCTTACCAAGAGACCTAGCCTGATAGACGATCCTTGTCAGTGCTTCTGCAATTGCTTGGCAGGGGAAAAGAATGAGACAAATCATGTACTTGTTCTTAAAGCTTCCGTGACACCAGTGACTTCCGCTCATGTATCGCTAGCCAAAGCAAGTCACTTGGTTCACACCAATTTCAAGGGCAGAGATAGAGATCCAGAAATATTTGGTGAACAGACTTAATCACATACAGAAACACACACACATTTTATATTTTTTAAAGATTTTATTTTTATTTATTTCTAGAGAGAGCGGAAGGAAGGGAGAAAGAGAAGGAAAGGAACATCTATGTGAGAGAGAAACATCAATCAATTGCCCCTGGCTTGCTCTGAACTGGGGACTTGGCCCAAAACACAGGCATGTGCCTGGGAATGAAACCAGCAAACTGTTAGATTCGCAGGCCAGTGCTCAATCCACTGAGCCACACCAGCCAGGGCACACATGCACACACATGCATACGCGTGCACACACACACTTTAATGTGTAGATTGAAAAGGGGGAAATAACTTCAGTTGATGAAGAGAACCGGCTTTGATTTATTGTTGTAATACTGTTGCATCAGTAAGTTTAGAATCAGTGAGAACAATGACACAGTCTATGTTCATAGGATATACTACAGTAAGTGAGAAAGATAGGCAAATCTTTATGTACAGATGTACAAACGACCCCAGAAATACTGAATTTTTAAAATGCACGTAGCAGAATACCATGATCTCATTTATTTTAAGAAGTACAAAATATATAAGTATGTTTATGTGCATAGGTGTGTATTTGAGTGTGTACATGTGTGCCAAGTGCTTAGGAAAAGGCCTGGACAGTTTATTACTACACAGATGCTATTCACAGGGAATACAGAGGGATTCGTGTGGCGTGCAGGGGACTATAATCCTTTTCACTTTACATAATCCTGTATTGTTTGAATTAATTATGACTATTTATTTATGTATTACTTGTATTAGTTTCCCAGGGCTGCCTTAACAAATTGCCACACATTTGGTGAAACAGACATTCACTCTTTCAGAGTTCTGTAGGCCAGAGCTGAAATCTGCCACCACCAATGCTCCCTTTGAAGGCTCTAGGGGAGAATCCATTTGTTGCCTCTTCTTATCACTGGTGGCTGTGACATCCCTTACTTTGTAGCCGTATCACTTCAATCTCTGCCTCCATGGTCACATTGCTTCCTACTTTTCTGTGTGTCCACTATGTGTGCCTCTTATAAGGACATTTGTCATGGGATTTAGGACCCACCTGGATAATGCATGATGATCTTCTTATCTCAAGATCCTTTTTTAAAAAATATTTATTTATTTTTAGAGAGAAGTGAAGGGAGGGAGAAAGAGAGAGGGATAGAAACACAAATCTGTGGTAGCCTCTCGTGTACCCCCTCCTGGGGACCTGACTCAAAAAGCAGGAATGTGCCCTCACCGGGAATCAAACCGGTGACGCTTTGGCTCCAAGGCCGGTACTTGGTCCACTGAGCCACACCAGCCAGGGATCCAGATCCTTAAGATTCTCTTTCCAAATAAAGTCTTGTTCACAGATTTCAGAGATTAGGACATAAATTTTTTGATGGTGTTGGTCAGGGGTGGGGGGAGTGGAGGGCATCATTCAACCCACTTCACTGTGTAATGTGAAAAAATTAGAAAGGAAAAAGGTTGAAAAAAAGAATCATTATTAGTAATGATAAATTCTAGGAGGGAAAAATTTCCAAATTTTCTATAGGGAACCTATATAACATTAATGATTAGAAAAACAAACAAGCAAAATAATAGAGCAATAATAACTGCTACAACAAAAGCAAAACATGAGCAGGTCCTAATTTACTCATACTCTATTCAAGTGACCATGACACTCAGAATAGAGTGGAAAGGTCATATCCTCAACTCAGTGACAGGGCCAGGTCAGGGGCTTAGATTTAGGGGCCTTGCAGCAGCCTTGGGTTCTTAGACAGAACCCTGGAGACATTAGCCTTCTCTCATGCAAGATAGAGACTTCACCTGGGACTAGTGCCCAGGAAGAGTCCCTCACCTTGCCAGAAGAGAGGAAATACTTCCCTGGTGTTGACTTCAAGAAATTAAAACATTTTTTTTCCAAAGAAGCAACATTATTGAGCAGAGGTTGCAAGCATGGGCCAATTTCAGCCCACCGATGACTCTTGTTTCATCTGCATCATATATAAAATTTTTTCAAATTAGTTGCCAACTATTTTCACATAAAATTTTGGTTTTTGGCTTCTCCTGATCTGCTGCATTGGGTCTGCATTCTCCCGTGGCAGCCATCCACTGGAGCTGGGGAGTAGCTGTTCGCTGATGAACAGCACATGCGCAGCACGGTCTCTATCATTTTGCATTTTCCCAACCTGACTCACCTCATTTACATTGTCCACCTGGCCACTATAGGCATTTGAGTTTGCAAACCCCTGATGAGTAGAATAAAAGTCACTTTGTGGCATTATAGTGCAGTACATTGGGGGTTAAGTGGGCTTGTGCATACTCTTGCTTCCAGGAAAAAACACATTCTAAGTTCCAAATAGCCAACAAATGAACCTGAAGCATGCAACCAGTTCATAAATCGGTGACTTCTCTACAGTGGTGTTTTATAGTCTGCCTAAACAAGTAATGGAAAATGCATACCCATATATGCACTCATATCAGAAATTCAATTCCACAGGCTATTTGGGAACGAAGTTTCAAAATTCTGCTGAGGATGATTATGTCGTCTGTCTGAGCCTGTGTGTAGGCAGGCATGTGTGCACCCATGGGGACACGAATGCGTTTTCACTCTACCTGGGCCAGAGCCTGTCCTCCTAACCCCAAAGGGGAGGATTAACATGTCATGAGCCAAAATTAGCCACATCATTACTGGGTTGGAACCAGGAACTTCTGGCCCTGGAGGGGTAGCTCAGTTAGTTGGTTAGAGCATTATCCTGATATGCCCAAGATTATGGGCACTTAAAAGAATCAATCAATGAATGCATAAATAAATGGAACAACAAATCTCTCTCTCTCTCTCTCAAATCAATAAAAAAAAAAAAACAAAAAAAAAAAAACAGAAGCAAGACTGGGGACCTCTACAGAATTTCCTCACAGGGATCTGTGTGGACTCCTGGTAAGTGTTCCCAGTGAAGCTCTTGAATTTTTGAGTTGAGTTGATCTATGGAGGTGAAAGGTGAGAGGAAGTGGGTTGTAGGGAGTGTTGCCTCAGCTGGGGCTGGAGCCTTTTGGGAAGGCAGTCCTTTTCTGTGATTTCCAGAACCCATGGCTGACTTTCAAGACCTCTGTGTAGACAAATGTTCTTAAGGTTTTTCCCTCTGAAGTTGATAAGTATTTAATGAGTACTCACTCTGTTCAGAGCACTAGGCTAGGGCACACAAAAAAATTAAGACATGGATGGTAACTTCAGTCTGATCAGAAACACACGAAGAGGCAAAATATTAAGTAACAGTACCATGTTACGTAAAACATGAGATGCCATAGGTAATGAGCCATAATTTGCCAAATAGATGTGTATTTGGAACTATATTACAAAATACACTAAGTGTATTTGTAGACTCTAAGCGGACTCTAAGTGTACAATTTATACCTTCAGGGAAGAGAAATATCATTTCAGGCCAGGAATGGCCAATCAGCAGAGGTAGTGGGTGAAACAAGTCTAATCAGAACAGAAGGCAAACCACCAAGAAGACACTTGGCAGTGGGAAAATGGAAGGTGGCTTTGCCCATGAAAGAAAGGTTAAGGCCACAGAATTGTGGAAGGTTTTGAATGACGGAACACCCAGTCCTGGGCTTTGCTGCGTAGGCAGTGGGGAACGTGGAAAGCTTGCGAGCAGAGGAGTGGTATGGTCCATGTAGTGGACTGGAAGATCAATCTGGAGGTGATGTCAGGATGATTTGGAAGAAGAAGGAAATGAGAGCAGAAGGGACCCTGGGAGGCAAGTTCCCATAAAGGAGAAATAGTGTAACCTTGGAAAGGCAAAGGGGCTTGAAAAGAAGGGATAGATTGGGGACTGAAAGGACTAGGGGGGGCAGACACATCATAATGAAGCAGGGAGGAGGAGGAACAGCAACAGCATGGTGAATGGATGACTCTAGGTTTGGACTGGGAACTAGGATGACAGGGGTACCATGTGCTACAAGAGCCAAGGGTGGCAGGAGGCCTTTTGGGAGATGACAAGAAGAGCAGATTGATTTGAGTCCTGTTTTGAGGCCTTGATGGAGCCCCCAGATGGAGTGCTCTAGCTCTGGTCTCATGTTCTTAACTGATCCATGGTGGTGGTGGTTTCCACCTGTACCAGTAAAGGTTAGGACCCATTGTGGATGCTGACATTCTCTTGGTAGACCTGCAAGTCCCTCCCCCCATGTCTCCCTCAGGTGGTGGTCATTAGCCTCAGATCTAAGCAGACCACTCACCACACATCCTTGCCTTATTAAATGTTTTATACCTGAATGACTTGAAAGATGTGCAGAAGTTACTCTATCCCTTATCTTCATCTTCAGGAAGCCGCATACTTTTGAAAGCCAACAGGCTCTTTGACTATGTTTTCAGGGTTTCCCACTCCCCACCTCTGAAGCCCTTTCTTATGCTTATTTTACGTTGTTCAAAATGTGCTCCTCTTTTCAACTAGTCCCCTTGAAGTTTATGAGCTCATGTGTGTATGGAGTAATTCTGTTAAAAGAAATGCCAGCAGTGACATTATTGTGTTTCTGTTGAGTACTCATTAATTATTGCGATGCCTTCACCAGAATGGGGGGAAGCAAAGAAATTGGCACCCACCTCTTTGGGATTGTTGCTAAATGCAAAGACAAGAATCACCAAGAGAAGCCTGTACTTAGGAACAACTGAGGATGCACTGTTTAACAGGATTCTGAGTAAACCCTACCTTATTCCTTTTTATCCTTCCCGTTCTTTTGTCCTCTTCAATTTTCTGCTGTTGAGCATCAGGTGCCTTTTCTGAGCCCTTTGTGCTCCCTTCACTTCGATCTGCATCTCCCTTTGCCAACCACAACCAGTCCTCATTGATATTCTTTCCCCCAAATTACCCAGTCCATTTTGTGGTCGAAAGCTGAGCCTGGTGACTGGTGCCACTGTTGGAATATATAAACATGACTCTTTTTCAGGTAGCATCTATGGTGCCAGTCTTAGCCTCATTTAAAAAACTATTTATATTCACAAAAGTCTATAATAGCATTTTTATTGCATACGCCTGTGGTTTGGGTGCTTTTTCCCCCCATGCCTGTTTCCTATTATCGTTCAACACAGACCACATCCTTAAATGATAATGAAAACAGAAACACTCTTTTTGAGAGGCAATGACTGCTTTCTGTGTCCTTCAGTGTGTTTCTGCTCCCCTGCCTGAAGGGGCTGGGTGAGTGTTTAAACCTTCTGCACCGACTCCCTCAAAACCCAAGTTCATATCCTTGCAGCATTGACTAGGTCTTTTATTCTTCTGCAGAGAATAAATTGAATACCAGGCAATTTAATGTGTAGGTGTCTTTCAAATGAGACCTTAAAACCCAGAGGATCTCTGTGGTCACTGGGGACATTGGAGTTCTTGTTCGGCTGTCCTTGGTCTAGGTTCCAGAACCTAGCTTGGTCCCAGATGTCACACACTCGCCTTTGAAGAGAGATATTTATTTGGGCCTGTCTTCCTTCAGGCCCTGCTGTTTCCTGGCTTTCATGATGTGACCCGCTGCTTTCACCCCATAGTTTTCCAGTGCATTAGAAAATTCAAGTAACAAAAGAGTTTGCCTCAGAGTCAAAGTGCTACAAATATAAGCTTGTTATCTGTATTCCATTATTATGAATAACTCACAAATCTATTGTCATGGGTATGACTGACTTGCAATTATGGAGTTATGTTTTACAGGAGCTCTGAATGGTATTCTACCCTGGCTGTTCCTTAAGCCAAGCCTGGAACCCCTGGGTCACATGAGAAAGAGGGGATTTTAGAGACTCCACCCAATCATTTCACCCGCTTCGCCCCCCCCCAGCCTTGATATTTGATCTGTAATTAGTGATGCAATGATAACACCTTTCATTTGCTATATTATACCTTTTCAAAAATGCTTTACATATTCTTGTGATTGATTCTCCAAAAATGCTTTTGGTACAGGCAATACAGATCTTATGGTCTGATTTTATAAGGAAACAGACAAAGCAAGTTCTTACAGCAAGTCTAAGATGGGCCTGGAGCAGGGACCAGGTATCCTGAGTTCAAGGTGTGTGGTTTTCCTCTTGCCACTGCATTTGTGACAAACTCAAGGCAATTACTTTTACACACAGGGCAGGGCAAGTGCACATTCACAGTTGTGAGTATGTGAAACACAGGGTTTATTCTTGTGTTATTATTTATTAATTGTTGTATTATTTTCCATATGGATAATTGTAAGCCTACTTTTTCCCCACCCTGTACAAGATTTTTTTTTTTATCCTATAATGACCTTACAAGATAGGGTGAAGAGGTATTATTATTTATGTCTTCCAAATCAGGAAGTAGAAGCCCAGAGAAAATGAGTTACCAAAATAATATGGTGAAAAATAAAAGAGGCAGGATATGACCCCCAAACTCTAAACCCACTGCTCTTAGGGATGCTTTGCTAGCTGATTAATGACACCACCACTCATTCAATAGCCTCAGCCAAAAACTTAAACTCATCCTTTTTTTCACTTACCCTATATCTAAGCCATCAGCAAATCTTTCTGAGTCTACCTTCAAAATATATTCCAGACCAACCATTTCTCAACTGCCTCCACTGCTATTATCCCAGTCCAAGCCTTTGTGTTTCTCTCCTGGATTGCTGCAACAATCCTATAGGACTAGCCTCCAAAGATGGTCCCTGATGAACCAGGCCTCCTGGAGTCATGTGGTTCTACATTGGTTAATCTTGGCTGGTCTGTGACTCATTTTAATGTGTAGAATGTGGAAGATGTGATTCTTTGCATTTCTGGCCTAAGCATCAGGAAGGCTTTCATACTTCTGAGAGCCCTGAGACACCTATAAGAAGTCCAGCTACTCTTCTGCAGAGACTAAAGGAAGAGGCCATGTGGAGAGGTCATGTAAAGAGGTAGAGGCCCCGTGACTGCAGAGGGAGAGAGGCCCAGAAGTCTGTGTCCCAGCTCAGCCCAGCCTTTTCACTGTCACGTAAAGGTGATAGCTATGTGAGAGACATCATGGACATTTCAGCCAGTTGTGCATTCGTAGGGCTGCAGCCCAAAGTGGTATCACATGGAGCAGAAGAACCATCCAGCTGAGCCCAGCTGGCCCATAGAATCATGAGAGATAATGAAACAGTTGTTGTTTTCAGCCACTAAGTTTGGGGTTCTTCTATTATGTAGCAAGAGATAACTGAAATGCCTAGGGGTCTCTGTTGCTTCCAGTCTTCCTTGCCACCAGTCTATTTTCCACACAGAAGATTTTTGTTAGTATTGTGGTAAAATAAACATAACATAAAACTCAGCATCTTAACTATTTTGAGTGTTCAGCTCAGTAGTGTTAAGTAGTGTTAAATTCACATTGTTGTGCAATCTCCAGAACACTTTTTATCTTGCAAAACTGAAACGACTCCCCATCTCCTCCTCCCATCAACCTCTGGCAGCCACTTTTCTTTCTGTTTCTGTGAAGCTGACTCTTCTAGGTTCCTCATACAAGTGAAATTATACAGTACTTGTCCTTCTGTGACCGACTTATTCCACTTACTCTCATGTTCTCAAGGGTCACCCCTGTTGCAGCACGTGCCAGAGTTTCCTTCCTTGGGTTGCTTTCAGCTTTGGGCTGCTGTTGACAGCGCTGCTTCGAACACAGGTGCACAAATGTCTTCTGAAACCCCGCCTTAGTTCTTTTGGCTAGACACTTAGAAGTGGAATTCCTGAATCACATGGTGATTCTGCTTTTGATTAAATGTTTTTAATTTTTTAAAAAAATTGTAGATGACCTACAACATTACATTCATTTCAGATATACACCGTAGTGATTAGACATTTATGTAACTTACGAAGTGATCATCCTGATAAGTCTTGTACTCCTGATTTTTAATTTTTTAGGGACCATCAGACACAGAAGATTTTCAAATGAACTTTGTCACTCTCTTCGCAAAACCCTCCGTTGTCTTCTCATTACCTTTAGAATAATATTCAAGACCTGCTAGTGGCCTGTAACGAATCAACCCAGGGCCACATCACCAGTCTCATCTCCCGCCCTTCTCCCTCCTCTGCTTTAGCCCTGGGTTTTTGTTGTTCCCCGTCACCCCAAGCGTTGTCTTACTGCAGGGATTTTGTACTTGCCATCCTCTCTGCCTAAAGTGCCCTTCCCTGGTAACGAACCTGGCTTGCACCCTTACCTCATTCAGGTCTCAGTTTAAATGTCCCTCCTTCTGTGAGGCCTTCCCCCACCACCCAATTTAAAATGGTACCCTCGTCATCCCTCTTTATTTTCAATTTGTTATTCATCTATACCTGATTAGTAGGGGATTTGTATTAGTGGCACACACATATAACACCATGTGCCTGGCACAATAAGCACTTTACATAGATTGATGTAACTGATCTTTGGAGCACCCTTGTGAACTGGGTATTGTTATTATTATCTCCATTTTATAGATAAGGGAAGCGGAGACACCAGAGGGTAAATAACTTCCCTAAAGTTCTGCGACTAGTAATTGACAGAGGTAGGGTTGAATCAAGGCAGTTGGGATCCAGAATCTACTATTATACTCACCTCATTATAAATGTATATGTGTACAATGTGTATGTAACATGTATGTGCTTGTTCTTGTCTGTCTCTCCCATTGCGTGTAAACTCCACAAGGACAGGAACATTGTTTTGTTTGCTGTTCCCCAGGGCTTAGAACAATGTTTGGCATTAGATTTGCAATAAAATGGGCTAAATGAGTGAGTGAATGAATGAATGGGTTATTTGTGTATTTTTGAAAAGGCTCTCAATTGCTTTCCATATTATTTTTCTCTCTCTAGCTTTAAATGTATATAGGAGAGTCCTTCGAGCTGCCCCTGTTCAACAGATTGTCATCAAAATGCAGGTCAGGAGAGAAAAGAAGACCAGCGTCTATTGAAGAGTGACATCAGTGCATTAAAAGGCACCATGGTGGCCTTAAAGACTTAATGCAACTTTACAAAATGGCTAATTTATACACTGGGCTACTCTGGCTTACCCTGGCGCACTTGGATTACATTATACAGAAAAGTAGATGGAAGACACATATAATAGGCAGTGGCTGGGCTCAGTTATGACCTTATTTTCACTGATAAAGACAAATCTCATAATTCACTGGTAGCAATGTCAGTCTTTTATCTTTCCCTGGACTCATGAGGACACAAGTCACATCCACTGAGCCTGCTCCCTGTGTGACAAGGAAACTCAGGCAGCCAATCGTTACAAAGGTGATTCATTCATTTGCATTCAGAAATCCTGTTGGTTAAAAAGCAGTAAAAGTGTTTGGGGCTTTTTTTTTTTTTCACTCTATAAAAAGTGGCTCACTGGTGAAATACACGCCTTCATTCATCTGGCAGACCTGCGGTAAAAAATAACATTTGGCAGTGGGAAGTGGGACTTTTGCTTGAGGAACTGATGTGTATGTATAATATTTGTACATTTCTCAGATGGCCATGGACACTTGTCAATGCTTTCATATCCCAAAGTCCTGTAAGTCTAAAATTTACTGTGGCGTGGTCTTGATTTTTAAAGTGTGTACGAGGGTTTGTAAAGCACTGGACTGCAGAGTGAAGTGGAAAGACAAGCAGAGGGACTGGAGTGGTAGGATGCCGACCCCAGGGGAAGTGTCCGTTTGATCCACATGCCAGTCGTGGGAAAGCACTGTACCTTCTTTCCTCTGCTCTCCCCGTCTGTTCTAGCTCCGTCTTGGTCCTGCTTGTCCTTGTCTGCGTCTGCCCTCAGCCCATGCTTTGAGCCTCAACTTTGGCCACAGAGGCCACTAGGGCCAAACAACCCAGACAGGGCCCCAGAGCACTGAGCAGATTCCAGAAACCTGAAGTTGCTCAGGGAGAACGAAGAAACAGTGTCGTGGGGTGGAGGGAGGGTGGAATGTTTCAGCATTGCTGCAGGCTGGTTCCCCCTGCTGGGGCAGAATGCAGTAGGGGAGCCTAGGTGTTTATTTTCAAAGCAGGAGCTGCATCTTCCTTTATGCTCTGTGCTGTGCTGAATATAATGTTGGCACTGGATAAATGTTAATAATAGCAGTGGTAATGATGAGGACAATAATAACGTGGTAACCCTACCTCCTGCCTGCCAAGAGTAAGGGATTTAACTACTTCTGATATTTGATGTGAATGTACCAGGGGCAGGGTTTCTTGTCCACAGATCGTGACACCCTTGTATTTTTTCCTGTTCCCCATCTTGGAAAGATTTGGGAGAGGTAGGAAAGAGGTCCCAGAGATCGGAGCTTCCTGCATAGTCTTTAGAACGTCCACTCTGAAAATAAAAGGAATATCTCAAAACGACAACAACAAAGAACAGTCACTCTGAGAAAGTGAAAGACCCCTGGTATGTCTTGTCCATCAGTCAGACCCCTCTGTCCCTTGAGACTCCCTTTTTAAAAAAAAAAAGATTTTATTTATTTTTAGAGAGAGGGGAAGGGAAGGAGAAAGAGAGGGAGAGAAACATCCATATGTGGTTGCCTCTCATATGTGTCCTACTGGGCACCTGGTCTGCAACCCAGGCATGTTCCCTGACTGGGAATCAAACCTGCAACCTTTTGATTTGCAGGTCCGCACTCAATCCACTGAGCTAAACCAGCCAGGGCTGAGACTCTCTTTTTTATTGATTTGGTTTTTTTTTTTAATTGATTTGAGAGAGAAAGAGAAATATTGGTTTGTTGTTTCACTTATTTATGCATTTATTGGTTGATTCTTGTGTGTACCCTGACCGAGGATCAAACCTGCAACCTTGGGACAATGCTCTAACCAACTGAGCTATCTGGCCAGGGCCCACTGAGACCCTTTAAAAAAAAACCCAATAATGATACCTTCACTTTAATTTTTCTCTTTTTTGGTTCTACTTCAGGGTTGTGTCTTTTAAATAAGCTACACCCAAGTTTCTTCTTTCTTATCTTCTCCTAACTAAGGATGGTGTGATGGGGTATCCTTTGGTGTTATTTTCTTATAATTTTAATTACACTGATCTTGGCTGAGATGATATGTAGTTTCTAGTTCAGTGAGGTTTTTTCCCCCTCCCACACCCCTTAGAAGAGGACACAGCTGAGAGATGGCCCTTCTGTGAGCACCAAACCTAACTAAACCTGCTTTGCCTCACATGAAGGACAGGGAGACTCCACGGGGACTCCAGCTGCTGCAGGAGACAGCCCTGCATCTGCAGCAGGACTGGTATTTTGCCATAAGGATCCACCATCATGGTGGGAGGTCAGAGTCAGGAGGCCAGATCCAGGAAATGTCCCCGGGGAATACTGTAGGGGCTGTCTCTGAAGGTGAGCGCTCTGCTAGCTGCTTTTCCTGGCCATCCACAGCCCCTGGCCTGGTCATGCTCGGAAGGACAGTCATCGAGCCATTTTCCTTCCTCTCCTCTTCCTTCTAGACCCTTGTCTAGCGTGGCCCTTTTGGAGTACTGCCACTTTCTGCTTGCTGGAGTCCATGTGAGTCAGTGGTAAGGATTATGAGCACTGGTGCCAAGACTGAGGTTTGACCCCCAGCTTGACTAACACTGGTGATGTCATCTTGAGCAAGTGATTTTCTCAGTGAGCTCTGGGGTCTTCTCCCATAAGAGGGAATCATGTGATCTACTTGGTAGGGTGGCTGAGACGGATGAATATGGTAATGAATGCGAAGTGAAGAATGCCTCCTGGCATGAGGTAGGTGCCCCATTAACATTTGTTGCCCCTTTCCCTTGCCAGACAGGTGTGGGAGAGTTCCTGGAAAGGTGAGCAGACATTTGAGGGGCTGAGTAATAAAGATAGTAAATCCTGAGAACACACACACACACAATGTCTATCTTGTCCTCTCTGCCTGTCCCCAGTTGCATCCATTTCTCATGCCCTTTTCCACTGCCTCCTCCTCCATGAGGTTCACTCTGGTGATTTCCATCCTGCAAGGATCCTGCCCAGCTCTTTTGTACTTATTATCTCAATCACAGAACTATGTATTTTACTATAGACTTGCCATGATTTGTGTGTGAAGATCCTCTCTCTCTAATGAGGTAAGCTCCTTGGGAAGGAACTAAGCGTGCTTCTTTTTCCTGTGTCTTTGCGGCATCCAGCACAGTGCCAGGCATGCCATGAATGTTTAATAATTGATTATTAAATGCAGTGCCATTACTAGTCCTACCTGAGGGCAGAGACTGTATTTTACATTTTTTCCCATAGCAGTTGGCCTAGTGCTAAGTACCTAGATACTCAATAGGTACTCAATAAACATTTGTCAGATTAAAATTACCTTCAGCTTTGAGGGATGGGTTTGAGGGATGGTTAGCCATTTATATTGAAAGTATAGCAAGAGGCCTGGGGAGTAAAAGCTGAGTCTACAAAAGGTTCTAAAATGCCCAGGATTTGGGGAAGATCTATCATCCTTTGTGGCAGTTTGTGAATCACGTTCTGGCAGGGCAGAAAATCGCTGCATAGGGCGTTTGGAGACTTGACTTCTGGTCTCCACTGGGACAACTGATCTGATATGGACAAGTAGGCCCAGTCTGTCTGGAACCTGGTGGCCTTCTGGCTCTGGGTAAAAAAAAAAAGTTTCCTCTGGACTTGGAGGCCCTTTAGAAACTTTTCCCCTCTCAGTGACCCTATTGACAGCTCCCCGTTTCTTCTGATAGGTTTGATCTCAGCCCATAATCCTGAAATAGATAAAACTTCCAAAGAAGCTGATTTGTGTTGGACTGAAAGTCAATTGGGCTGCTGCAAGAATGTGGAATCAGGCCTCAGGGGAAGAAAATGCAGCTATTTTCCAATTATCCACAGGTCAGAGGCTGCAGTGGGGCTGCTTATCTGGAATTTCCTTAAGAAGGTGACCCTCTGGTTCCCTAAGTGTGACCAGGAATCTCAGCTGGTCCCCTCACTGGGCTGTTCCCTATGTATCCCTTGGCCTGTCATGAGGCACATGGCCTGTGTACACAGCCCTGGGTCCACACTGTACTGGGGCTCCGGCTAAGGGACTCCTGTGGCTGGTGGCCACCGTGATCCCTGACCTTGGGAGCTCAGTTCTATGGGCCTTTGTGCTTCTTGGTGTCAACTTAACACAGGGGATGCTATAGGAACCATGAGATATAGCCTTGTAGGCTACAAAACCCAGCCGCGGCAAAAGCCAGCAAAGGCACAGTCTCAAACTCTGACCCTGAGCTATCTTCATGCTGTTCTGGTGGCAACAGGCACAGGTAGCCTTAAACACACAGGACTAGGGGGCGGGGTAAGTCCTGTTTTGTGGTTGGTGTTTCACACAGCCTTGTTTCTCTTTCACACAACCTGATTTCTTTCAGCCTTCCTTTGTCCTGTCCCAATGGGGAAGGGCAGGAATCCCTGCCAGCCAAGCTCAAATAGAGTTCCAGGGCAGCAGAGGAGCTGTCTGGAAGGGGCTCTTCCAGTGCACTGCTCTCACGCTTCCATTAATTCACAAAGTGCACTCCGTGGGGGAGCCAGACAAGCAGCATTATTATTATCATTAATCACTCTACAGTAAAGAAACTGAGGCAGCTGAGGGAGTGGAGGGATGCCCAAGCTGACTCATCCAATGGGAGGGGACATCCTCAACCTGCCTCCCTCTGCCGAAGGGGGTGGGGTTAGAGGTGAAAAGGTGAAAGGATGACCAGCCTGCCTGTAACTGCATTTCAATCAAATACGCTACTGATCTGTTCTTTTTGGTTCCCTAAATCGAATACATTTTGATTCAATTTGGATGTCCTGAATTAGTGGGAGGGAACGAGGTTTAAAAGAGGTCAGCTCCATTACTCAGCATTATTAATGATGTTGTCAGCTGTTAAAATCTCAAAAAACTAGGAAACTAATAAATTTTACATATTGAAAAATCACAGATGGATCAGGCAAATGTATACATTCTTAAAAGTATTTAATATCTGTTAAGAGGACAGAATGATAAATTTAATATTGAAAACCAATATCAAATTCACAATTACAGGCCATTTATCATAACCAACTGCATGGACAGCATCTTATGGTGGGGAGCACACTGTGATTCATAAGCAGAGACCCGGAACAAGTCCATATGAAATGAGAAATAAATCTGCTTTACATATTGCAAACTTATTTTCATTTCCTATCTTTATTGCCAACAATAACGTTAGCTTTCAAGAACAAATTGTTACACATTAAACCCATATATAATGAGCCCAGTTGAGTCAAAAGCTTCCCTAAAAAGAGCTTTAAATTATTCCAAATTGGGTTATTAGCTTTAACTCTAATTCCTCTGGGAGGACCCACCAATCTTACAGTAAGTTTCAGCACTTAACCAAACAATTGGTTTCCAGGTCGGGGCCCAAAGTTCCTGGTTTGTTCTTTCTTGTCCTTTCCCTTACCTCCTTGCCTCAAGAATTATACTGTCAAGCTAATGAGCAAACATGGTAATGTTTAACAGAAGTGTTAATCAAACAAATTGCACTGTTCTAGCAACTTATATTTTTATTTTAAGAGAAGTTTTTCTGCTTTCTTCAAATGTCTGGGTGCCTACCAGTAAATGGGATGATTTGAGTGTGAACTCTTGCAGGTCATGGTTAGAACACTGGCTGAGTCCATGTTTTGACTTCCAGACACCCTAGGGTCCAGTGGCAGGGAGGCCATTTGGTTGTGACATCTCTCATTTTGTTGACTGCCCAAGTTGACCTAGATGACAAGACTCTAATCAGACACAATATGTTTTTTTTTTAAACTACTTTTTTTTTCTGATTTGAAGAATGAGGTGCTCAAATATAGAAAATTTGGAATGCGTAGGGGGAAAAATATCCCAACCCCTCATGGAGGCCACTGCTACTTACATCTTGACATGTCTTTTTCATTTTTGGGTTTTTTATTTTTGCTGTGAATTTTCCTTTTCACAGTTAAGATTTTATATATGTGTGTGTGTATATATATAGTCTTCTATGCAATCATAATTTAATGGTTATATAATATTCTGTCATTTTATAGTGAACCCTTCCCCTAATGTTGAGCACTTAGGGTGCTTCCAGCTTTTCTCTATCATAAAGAACATTGTAATAATTACCTTAGTGCATGTACTTTTGGATGAATTTCCAATTATTTCTCTAAGATTTGTTTCTAGAAGTCTCATTATTGGATTAAAGAGTATGAACATTTTAAGACTTTCGATATACTAAGGCTAAAAAGAGAATTTTATGCAAACCCCTCATTCATCAGTTGTTAATAATTTATGCACGATGTAGCTAGAGCCTAGAGGTTAAAATAAGGGGCTTTGCGATCAGCCCCATCTGAGTTCAAGTTCCAGGTCAGAGTAGCTGGGAGACTGAACCACCCGAAACCTCCATTGTCACCCCTGTAAAATGGGCAGCAGGATACTGACATCTCAGCATTGTAGTGACGATAAAATGCGACAATGCCCATCAGGTAGTTAGCACAGCATGACCCCACCCCAGCAAACACTCCATAAAGGGCAGACAATACTCATCTTTTTTGTGTGTGTGAAAATTTTGGTATTTATATATATTTTTGTGACAGAGTATTATAACATCTGTCCTTATAATGTGTGTAATATATATGTAAATGAGTTATATAATTTTTAAAACTTTAAGCTTTAACACTATTCTCCATTGTCTCCAGAATAAAATTCTAACTTGTTACCAGTCAGTATCGGAGCCCAGCTCACCTTTCTGACATTTTCTCCCCGTCTCCCCTGTGGTTACATTTGCTCCAGCTGCTCATGTCCCTTCCCCCTCCAGCCTGTCCCTTCCCTCTCTCCTTTGTTTGTCAAACTCTACTTATGGATTTAGGCTTGGCTCAGGTATTGCCATTCCTGTCCAGCCTTCCCTGATATCTCCCCAAGCAAAATGAATATGTTTGTTTTCTGTGATCCCATAGCATCTGTGTATAACTGTGTTGTGGCATCTCTCAGGTCAAGGTCATGTCTTATAAATGTTCCATAGGTGTTGGATATGATCAAAGAAATCTATAAATGGCATTTAAAGGGCAAATTGAATTTCAACCACATTGAAAGCTCATTGGACTTTAATTTTTTATTTATTATGGGAGCTTAAATAAAAACGCATTTTGTGTAATTGTGAAGTGTTTTCTAAGCCCTGAAAAACCTAATGCTACTTTCAAAACGTTACTAAGCATATTATTGTGATTTGAAAATGTGCAAGGAATTTCAGAGGACCCTGTATAAACATATATCAGAATATCTGATGGGAGTCTCTAGTACATGCCCATTGTATAGGTTGTGACACTAAAGTCCAGAAAAGAGAGTCCACTGACTTAGTGGATCCTGAATTTCTTGCCTAACTTAAATAATATTATGATTAAAGCTGAAGTTTAAAACAGTCTTCATATTGAGCCCTGGCTGGTGTGACTCAGTGGATTGAGGGCTAGCCTGCAAACCAAAGGGTCACCGGTTCGATTCCCAGTCAGGGCACATGCCTGGGTTGCAGGTCAGGTCCCCAGTAGGGGGTGTGTGAGAGGCAACCACACATTGATGTTCCTTTTCCTCTGTCATCTTCCCTTCTCCTCTCTCTAAAAATAAATAAATTAAATCTTAAAAAATAATAAAATAAAGCGGTCTTCATTTTGATTCTATGCAACACTTAACTAGCCTGGTAAAAGATCTGGGTCATGTTTAATTGATAAGCACTATCATCATCATGATTTTTGTTTGTTTGGCTCTCCAGTACCTAGAACAGTGCTTGGCACATCATAGGTGCTCAATCAATATTTGCCAGATGACCAAATGAATTAGCAATCACATTTGGTATGACCCAGTCTGTATCCACTTGGGGTTGTTTAGTTCAACCTGATAAATCTTTGTAGAGTGCTTTCTATGTTCCAGACATTTTGCCAAGGAGCTGAGGGTATGAAGATGAATAGCAAGCGTATGGCTCCTGTCTTCAAGATCTTAAAGTCCTGTGTGGGAAGCAGACACATAACAGATAAATGTGGTATGCTGTGCTTAGTGATAAGAGAGGCTTATGCACACAGTGCCAAGAAACCTAGAGGCAGGGTGTTCTGTCCAGCCCAGGGGCTTCAAAGAACACTTCCTAAGGGAGAATATGCCTGAGCCGTCTTGCTGGATGAAGAAGAGTTAGGTTGAAGGAAGATGGAAGAGCATTCCAAATACAGGACACATCACTAGCAAAGACAAAGGTATGACATCTCATTTATTAATTCATTCAAGAAATGTTCACTGATGGCCTACTATGTTCCATAGGTACTGTGTGTATGGGGGCAAACAAAGCAAGCTACCTTTCCTCATGGAGCTTGTGTTCTAATGGACGCATGGCCCGCAAGCCTTTTGACTTGCTGGAGAACAAACTGCAGAGCAGGGAGTGGTGGCCAAGGAAGCTGAAGTTTGTTCTTCATGTGAGAGTTGAGTTGATACTCTACCTATTTCCACAGAGCACTGAGGCACTTAGAAAAAGCTAAGAATTTACCAAATCAAGCTACCATGGGACAGCAGCCTAACCCCCACTGCACCCTACTTTTCCCAGCCTCTTGGCTGCTGCAGGGAGAACGCTAACAGTGCCAGAGAAAAGAGGTTGCTCCCGGACCTGTGTGCTCCTGGGAATTCCCTTGGGTTGATTTGGTAATTTGGGTTATGACTCAAGGCAATGAGTGGAGAGCCTGGAACACTGTAAGAACTTCAGAAATGTTTGTTGAATGAAAACACGAGGGTTCCCTGGCTGGTGTGGCTCAATGGTTTGAGCATCGGCCTGTGAACTGAAAGGTCGCTTCTTCAATTCCCTGTCAGGGCACATGCCTGGATTGCAGACTAGGTCCCCAGTTGGGGGTGTGCAAAAGGAAACCCATCGATGTTTCTCTCTCTTCCTCCCTTGCCCTTTCTCTAAAAATAAATAAAAATCTTAAAAAAAAACAAACCCCCATGAGGATAATGATTTTCTCTGCAAAATGAAGGAGTGCTAATCCTTTTGAACTTTGACTTGAGTCTATGAATGAGTGGCATTATGGGCTCCCTGGAAAGGGAGATGGCTCCCATACCAATATCTCGCTCAACTCAAGTCATAGGATAAAAGCCAAAAGTAAAATCCACATGCCTTCATTTCTAAGTTTAATCATCCATCCAACATTAGGTCGGGCACTGTGCAAGAAGGACACTGGAGATACTGAAACAGCTTTACAGAATTCACCATCCAATGGGGGCAGGTAGATCTGTAAAACATCAAACAGGGGAAAAAAGTGCTAATGGGGGTAGGGAAACAGGGGCAGCCAGGCAGGCAAGGAAGGCCTTACCAATGAGCAGTTTTAAAGGATGAAACTGGAGTTTGCCAAACTTGAAAGAGGATGCTAAGGGCATTCAGGTTCTGCGAACAGCAGAAATAAAATCAGGGTGCACAGAACTCTATGTCAAATTCAAGGCATGAAGTTAAACTCATGAATCTATCAGGATGTCAGGTTGACAGATTATTGAAGATGGGAAGAGAGGGAAGTTTCAGAAATACACTTTTTTCCAATTCTCTGTCACAAATAAAATGAAAATAACATCTAAAAAGTCTGACTGCACCGACTTGGTCAGAAGGCTCACTCTCCACCGAATGGTGTCATTGTCATTACTATTCTTTTGGCAACATCATTTACATTTGCTTTAGACCCCAAATGAAAGCAAATCAGATTCTGACAAAGGTGTGTCCATGAGATGGGTTATTTGATAGAGAATGCATCAGCTGTCTTTTGTGAATAAGCAGTTTATATCCTGCTGGGCTGCAGCCTGCTGTGGCATATGGACTATTTCCAATGATTTAACTTTGGCCCCTAACAAACCACATTTTTAAATTACTTATTACCCAGAGAGTAATAAGCAATTACTTGTTAATATAGCTGTAACTTATAGGAAATCTGCATATGGGGACAGGCTAAGTTCATTGATTAATTTCTGGAATCCAAATCCTCCAAGGACTTTCCGTGTCTCCATGACGCCTCTGAAAGCTGCGTTTGCATCTGATTCTCTGATTTTTGTAAAAGAGTCAGAAATTCATGTTGCTTGTCACCAGTACACAAAGCAGAGTTGCTTCTCTTGGACAAATTGATCTTAAACAAAGTATACCACATAAATTGCTTCCAGATCATCTCGTGCCTGTGGGAGGACTAGGGGCTTAAGGCAGGATGCATTTCACAGTGTCATATTTGGAGCCTTTGCCTGGTAAACATGGAGGAGAGAGAACGAGAGACCCAGGCCCAGTTTGCCTGGACGCAAGGAAGTTCAGTGTCCAAATGCCACATTTCCCGAGACTGTGTAGTAATCTGTTGTAATAGTGGAACATCATAACAAATGATAGAGTAATAATGTCATGGTGATCACCTATAATTTAAATAAATCTGTGAAAATGTAGAGTGGAGAGATCTCCAGCACTAGCTCCTGAGAATGAGTCACAAACACAATTCTCAATTCAAAGCAATTGGCATTTCTGATGTTTATATGTAAATAGATCTCATTAAATATTCAATCTATATTCAAAGTTATGAAATATTGAACACAATTTAGTAAGTACAACCAAGTTAATCAAGACTTCAATTGATGATTATAGATTTGAAAAAAAGCTTTTGAGGAGTCGTTTTACTTGGGTTTTATACCAATCACCCACTTCCCCCCCATTTTTAAGTGAGTGCAGCAATTGTATTACATGTGTTTGCAGGCACTGGGGTTCTGTTGGTGTGTACAACATGGAGCTGTGTTCGGCTGTTATCTCTTGGTAATTTGTTCGTTGGGCAGGACTGTGGTGTGCGGAGATACTTGAGGCTGTGTTGGGGTGTGCTCTGTCAGTGTGTTATGTGAGCAGATGTTAGTTCCACTGATGAGTTACCTTAGATCCTGGCTGCTCAGTGGTTTCTTCTCTACACTTTGTCCGGGGCTAGGACACAGGGATCCCACAGTCCTCTATAATTCTGGTGGGGGAGAATATCCAATGGTTGTTTTTTTCTCACGGTTGTGCAAGCATAGATAGCACCGGAGAGTGACTTATTAAGTTTTGGACTTGGGTCCTTTGCCTACTTTACCCTAGTGCAGCGCTGTAATGCAAGATGCTGTAGCACTGAGGAAGGAGCTTTGAACAGGCTTGAGTTCAAATTTGGGTTCTATCGCTACATAGCCTTGGGTAATTTATTCTCTTAGACAGACCCTCAGTTTCTCCCTTTGTGAAAGGGGGATAGCAATGCCTGCTGTATGGAACTGTTGGGAGGTTTAAGTGAAACCATGTGTATACCTTATTAACAAATTGTAGGTACTTACTCTTGTAGCAAGGCCCAGTGCTAGGCTTTGTAATGCACACGAAAGTGAGTAAGACCCCAAGTATATATATCCCTTAGAGTCTGGTGGGAAGACAAACATTTTCTCAAGTACTCTCATATATCAGGTTTTACTTGAGGAGTTTAAAAGATCCTATAAGTTCTGAAATCTTCTCGTCACTCAACAGATTCCAGTTGTCCCTGGTGCCTGCTGCATGTTTGTCCCTGGGGTGGGGGCGGGGGTGGGGGCTCCAGAGCCAGAGCTCTGCGGGGAAGAGGGAGGGGAAAGGTGATCCCCAACAGAGAAAGGAGGGAGAGGGATGGAAAGAAAACACAGGGAACTTCCTCTACACGTGAGTGAACGAAGGTGTGGACCATCGTGGTCTGAGCCCTGGCCAGTCTGTCTGGTGTCCTAGCCTTCTCATAATTTATTTCTAAGAACAAAGAAGTCCTCCCACCCTGGTCAGCAGAATTTTGGCTCCTTACCTCCCACCCCCATCCAGGCTGAAGTGTGTAGAGAGGATAGAAATGGAACTGGGTTTCAGATGCCATTTCATTGGAGAAGAGACACTTGGGGTCCCTGTAGGAAGAAGGATCAGAGAAGCTGAGGGGTGAAGGTGGAGAGCAGGAGCAAAGGCTATGAAGTGAACCCTGCTTGGGCTCTGCTCACTTTCTGAGTGACCTTGAGCCCTGCAATTACTCTCTCTGGGCCTCAGTTTCCTCCTCTATAAGACAGAGATAGTAGCAGTGTTTAATCACACTATCATTCCCATTTTGCAGATGAGAACACCGACGCATAGAGAGATTGACACACTTGTAATAAGAGTGTTATGATAGAGCTAAGTGATAGAGCCCAGGTTTGAACTCAGGCGTTTGTTTCCAGGGCTCCTGCTCTCAATCGCCTCATTCAACTCATCTGTTTTACTGTTTTCTTGTCACAGTTAGAGTGTAAGTTTTTTGAGACCAAGGCTTATAGCTCAGAATAGTGGACTTTGGTCTCAGATTATTCATTTAGTTGAGTAGTGGGGTCTTAGCCATTGTCATAACTTCTAGAATAAACTTGTTGCAGCTGGGTTGGACATATAGACAGCAATAGGGAGTGCAAAGTGGTGCCTCTTGTAAGCAGGCTCTCAGGGACTGGCAAATGAATGATGGATCACAGGCTTCAATGTGACCCCGAGCCGACCCTCAGAGACATTTGCTAAAAGTGTTCCTGGCTCTGCTGGGTCCTAAGTCCTTGGAGGCCTGCCAGATGGGTAGAGAAGGTGCAGCTTTATAGATCTGTGTGGCTTTTTAGAGTATGACAGAAAACCAGGCAATCCCCAGCCCAGTGTGGAGGGTCAGCAACCCTCAGTGTGTGAGAGAGAGGTGAGGGAGTGGGTGGCTTCCCCTGCACTTGCTTCTTGAGATGGGGTGCAATGGTTTTCCAGGAAGACCTGCCCCCTCCCCAAACCTGTTAGAACTAAGATTTGAGAGTTATAAATGGACAGCTACCATACAGAGGTAGGGGGTGGTATGTGGGGGAGCTTAACTCATGATCCAAAAGGGAATGTGAAGATGAAGAAAAAAAATGCAAAACCTAGCTTATGTAATATTAATTGCCAACAGTTATCAATTGCCACTCTGTGCATTATTTGGTTTATTCCTCTCAGGGCTCGAAGTACTGTTATCATTCCTATCTTACTGATAAAGAAACTGAGGCCAGAGAGGTTAGTGTCATAGTAACTGGCAGAGCAGGAACACACACCTAGGAAGTTAGAACCCATTCTCTTAGCCTTCAGCATCTCCGATCCCCACAAACTGCAGCACCTCAGAGCTGGAGAAACCTTTACAGAACATCTGTCTAGCCTCTTCTGTGTCAGGTGGGGAAACAGAAGGCCAGAGAATTGCAGGGATGGACCAGGGCCATACAGCTGGTGAGTGATAGCCCTAAGGGTTGACAGCAGGGCCAGGATTAGGGTGAGGCAGGAAGGCCCTAGGAGGCAGCATTTAAAGAGGCATTCTCTCTCAGATGCCAAACTGCACATGCACAACCCTGAGTGTGACTGCTTCCTTAAATTCTGTGTCCTAGGTGCCTCACTAGCCTCACCCTACTCCCAGCTCTGACCAGGTGCTTCTTCTGGTTTTGTGGTGTGACAACGGTGGCCCAAGCATGGGTTTATGTATTTGATTTGATGTCCAAAAACAGGAAACTGATAGGATATTTGTGTGGAGTTTTGTTAATATCCCAAGGTAGGTTTCTACCCAGGGGCTGACTGGAGAGTCTACTTCTGGTTGCTACCATGGAAGGGACAGTACTGAAGGGGGACAAAAGCCAGTCCCAGCAATTAGGTACAAAACTAGGAGAGTCATGATCCCATCTTGACAAGGCAGGGTGGCAGAATGGGGCCCATGAAAACTGGAACTCTCCATCTCTCCTCTGGAAACCACTGGGCTGAAATGGGGAAGGGCCAGGAAAGTCTTCAAGGGGTAGGACTTCCTCATCAGAATGAAGTCTGTTATCAGTGGTTGAAGCAGGAAGGCTAGGTGCTCAGGCATATGTATAGACTCAGGCTTTCCCAAAGCCTCAGGTAGCGTGTGCTTTATTCTAAAAATAAAATAAAATAAATAAAAAATAAAATAAAATAAAATTCCTCCCTGAGATGTGTACAGCACCTTTCTCAAGTCTGGGCCTTTCTGCTCTTGTTGTAGTTCAAGGAGAAAAGGAGATGAACCATACAAACAAAGGATCCTGCTACTGCTCTTCCATCCCTGATATGCAGGAGCAAGATGGTAAGTCCCATGTTTCTTGGAGAGGGGTCCAGGCAGGGAGAAGTGTTCCAGACACATCAGAGCTGGGTTCTCCCCTTCACTAGGGCTAGGCTCTGCAGGAGGGTCCTGCCGCAGTGAGGTGGCCCAAAGTGCTCCCTGTGGCACTGGGGTTTTGGGGTTGGGGCCTGGGGGCTGGGGCTTGGAGTTTGTTGCAGGCACAGAGGCTGGAAGGATTGGATCTACCTCTGGCACCCTTGCAGTTCTGGGGTGAGCAGAGGAGCCCTGTCCTGGCTGCCAGGAGCAGTGGTGGACTAGGCCCTGCCTCTGGAGTTGACCTAGGCAAGGTAGTCCAGTGCCCTCTCCTTTCTGGGCCTAAATTTCCTCGTCTTCCCAGCCTGGCATGTCCAGGGGCCTGACATTCTGGGTTCTTTGCCTGCTTGCCCTTTTACCATCCAGATGTTTTCCAACCCTGGTCTCGGGTCCCAGCCTCCAGCCCCGGGACGCCGCTCTCTGTCCTTAGCCTGTGACTGGAGGGTCCCCGGGCCTTGCTCGACCACCAGGGGATCCCCCCATTCAGAACACCTAGAAGGAGGCGGTTAGAAGGCCATTCCAACCCACCCGGAGGGAGAAGGGGAGTGGAGATGAGAAAGGAGAGTGGAGACTTGAAAAGGTTAAAAGGAGGAGAAGATAGCAAAGAGGAATAGAGAAAGAAAAGAGGGATCGAGAGAAACCTGCAAAAGAACGCAAGTGGGGAGGTGGTGAGAAGAAATGCTGGAAAAAAGGTTGTATCAGGGGAAAAAAAGAACCCAAGGGAAGCTGGAGAAAGAGACTAAAAGATAGGAAAAAGAGAGAGCAAGCGAAAAGGGTCTGAAAGGACGAAAGAGGGAGAGAGAGAAAAGGAGAGTGTGTGTGTTGGGGGGGGCGGGGACGGAGGGAGGGAACCGAGAGCAGGGAGGAGGGTGGCTGGTAGGGAAGGAGAGAGGGAGGGACCGAGGGACGGAGGGGGTGGGGGCGGGCTCGGCAGCAGCAGCGCAGTTTCCAGCAGCCCGCCTGCTCTCGCACTCGCTCGTGGTGCCCACCACCCGGCTCTGGGCTGCTGGCAGCTCTGGCTTCTGGCCCGGCGCTCTGGCGTGGCTCGGGCTCCAGAGGACAGGACTGAGCGACTCGCCGGTGGAGCCCTGGGCGGGCCGCGGAGGCAGGTAGGTGGTTGAGCGGGGACTGAGAGGACGTGGAGCTTCGAACCTCGGGAGATACAGGAGGACCGGAGTCGGGGAGGGGGCTTTGCAGCCTCGCGACTAACTTTCCACCGGCTCCATGGATCTCCGTTGCCCTGCCCGGGGCTGCAGGAGCCGAGCTTGGCGCAGGGAGGGAGTGAATGCCAGGGTTTGGAGAATGCCAGGGGGTCCCGGCAGGATGTTTGGGGGTGGCCCTGGAGTAAGCACGCACCTGCTTTTCGGCTGCAGTCCGGACGCGGCGCCCGCGGCTGGGGAAGACCGGATCTCAGCAGCGCGGTGCGGTTGTCCCGGGGAGGGCGGTCCGGGGACTCCCACTCCGGAGCCGCCCCCTGGATGAGCCCGCTGGGCGCAATGCAACCGGCGCCCTCCCTGGCCGGGTCTGGGCTCAGAGCCTGCGGGGCGCAGCCAGGTCCCCGCCCCGGCCAGCAGCGCGCCTCGCAGCCACCCAGACTAAGCCGGTGCCAAGCGCGCTTTTGGTTTTGGAGGCGCTAAATAGAACATATACCCCTTTCATTTCATTTTCTTCCCGTCGCTCAGGCTCCCTTCAGGGAAGTCCGGAACGCCCTTTTGAGTTGACACCCTGGACATCCATCATGCCATCGGCTGCGACCCCTGCTCCTCAAGTTCAGAGGAGCAAGTCGCTCCCAGTGCGCGCCTGGAGCCTGGTCCGAAGTTCCCAACTTCTCCAACCTCTGTGTGCAGTAGCGTTGGGGGGAGGGGGGGATGGGTGGCACTTGCAGTGGCACTTGCAGCCCCTCGGAGCCGCGGAGCGCAGCCGCCTTCCTCCTAGACTTGGTTTATTTTCTTAATTTTTAAGAAAAAAGTACGACTCAAAATATGCAAGATCGTTCCTTGTGGGCGTCAAGGTCCGTGAGTGGGGCGAAGCCTTCACGCGTCTAGAACCGGGGAGCGCAGCAGCCTCGTTTGACAGTTCCCGAGCTCCTGAGCCCTGGCAGTTTTCTTCCAGACCTGGACTCCCGGTTCCTTCCTGTGGTAGCCTCTTCTCGGGATCTGTTCCCGCTATCCTGCGCTGCTAGGCTAGTCTGACTGCCTTCCGCGTGGTCATGTTCTCTAGAAAAATATTTCAAAGTGGCTTGGCTTCAGTATCTCCCACTGTCCCCGAGGGAACTCAGAGAGCACGGTCACGGCCGGCTGGAGGAAGGCTTTGGGTGGTTCGGGCTCCCGGTCATCTCAGCTCTCTCAGGCAAGGGGACTCGTGCCCTGCCATCAGCGTTCCTCCCGCGCTCTGCCTGGAAAATACGGGTTAAATGCCGGGACCTGGTGGCTGCGTGTGGAGGCTGTCCTGGGCTGTCTGCCTGATGGGGGGGGGGGGCGGGTGTGGCGCGGGTCCTCTTGCTCCCGGAGTCCAGGAGGCCGGATTCGCCGCCCGGTGCGGCTTCCTCAGAGCCAGCGGGGCCCGGAGTCGCATCCTTCTTTGTAGGAGTGCTATTGAATAGATCCTGTTGAAAGGTTTAGAGCAGGTTTACTGGGGCGAAAGCTGAGGGCTTTGCGGAGAGGGTCTGTCAGATGTCCTTCCCTGCAGGTTGTCCCCCACCCCCCAGGACACTGAACTGACCACGCGGGAGCACTCCATCCTCAGCTCGTATGGTGGATTTTCCCTGGTGCACACCACGCACCAGGTCTCTCGGTTGCTCACGTATTGTTTAAGCCGCTAGAAATTCAAGGTCCACCACTGCAGTCTCCACCTCTTCCTCCCATCTCGCAGATCAGCAAACCAAGACCAAGAGAAGTGGAAGGACTCCTTTAGAGTTAGTTAAGGGTGGGAGGGATCTGTAAACCAGGCAGGTATCCTGATTCCTAGTTCAGGGTTTTTTCTAATACTCTACCTGCCCTCACCACATTCTTAGCACAGGACAGGTGTTCCCAGTCAGGCCACATCAAGTCCTTGGAAACTGGGAGTGTGTAAGGTTACAGTCAGAAGACTGGTCTCTGGATTCTCGTTAGGTCCTGTGTTGTCATCTCCTAGGACAAACCACTTAGGTGACAGTTTGTTGCACACCTGACCTCTGCTGGAACTTAAGTCTGGGGGTAAAGGGAGTCTTTAGACTGCCGCCCCCCCCCCCATAAAGTGCAGTCCACAGGGAAAGAGCCACAATTGTTTTGTCATTAAGGAAGCCAGTATAGGCTTCTCAGGTGAAATTGATTTTGGAGGGGGCAGGATTAGGGATAGTCCTTGGAGAAGGGAGGGCTTGGAAGTAAGATTTCCAGTTGGGGGAGGGGTGATATGGAGTGTGAGGCTTGCCTACTAAGAGAGAGGCAGGAAAGCTCACAAATCAAGTTGATGGTCAAAGGACAGCAGGGTCAGGGCCTCTGAGTGAGATGCCGGAGAGTAGCTAGAAGACCCAGATCCTCTGAACTCAAGCTCAAAACCTGGCCCCAGAGGTCTTCTAGTTCTACCTGTAGGGTGAGCAATTGGTTGGGAATCAGCATTCCGTGAGTCAAGGGTTGTGGCCGACTGCTGGGAAATATTCAGGCTTTGCTTCTCCTTTTCCCCTTTCTCATCTTTCCAGAGTTTCAAATACAGTTGACTCTTGAACAACTGGGGAAGGGGCAGTGATTAGGAATGCCACCTTCCAATAAAAAATCTCCTATACCTTTGGACTCCCCCAAATGTCAGTTGTTCCAAAATCTGTGGAAGCTCAAGTCCCTTATACAAAATGGCATAGAACAGTGTATACAGTCATCCCTCTGCATCTGCAGATTCCCAACTGTGGATAGAAAATGCTGTTTTCTGTCTGCAGTTGGTTGAATCCATGGATGCCAAACTGGTGGATACAGCAGGCAGACTGTATACCGATTGAAAGAAATCCGAGTATAAGTGGACCCACGCAGTTCTAACCTGTGTTGTTTAAGGGCCAACTGTAGTTTCTTTGCGTCTTCCCAACAATAGCTTTTAGAATTTAAATACTTGAGTGTTTTGGACCTATGGTCGGATCTACTATGGCCAGGGCATTTACTACAATAGGGATATTTAGTCAACAAATAATTCTTGAGCTCCTGCTTTGTGCCAGGCACTGGTCTTGGGACACAGCAGTGAACTGGACAGGCAGAGTCCCGTGCTCATGATGCTGACATTCTAGGCTTCAGTCCTTCACAGGCTTAAAATCTAGTTGCAGAGCGGAAGCAAATTCACAAAAAATATTTGAAGAAGTGCTGAAGTGGAACAATATAACACAGAGAATCCTAAGCTTCCCCTCTAGTAGTTCAAAGCTCTAAGTTGAAACGATTTGAAGTTGTTGGCTATGAGATTCAGAGATTCGGAGATTCTGTGGGCTTCCGTGGGCTTCCGTGACCCCAGCTCCTGGTTGCCAGGGGTAACCCAGAGGCAGCTGCATTGATGGACTCAGACATGGCAGTGGAGAGCTGTTCTGCAGGCTCCTGCAGTCTCCAGTCAGGGCATGGCAGGAGGGAGCTGGGGAGTGTTGGCAACTGTGTTCTTGCTAGGTATCCATAGAGACTGGTGCCAGGTAACCTTGTGCCTTTTAAATTCCAGCATCCACAGCTATTGGCAAACTCTCTAGTCCCATTGTACAGATGAGTAAGTGGAGCCCCAACTCTGCAGATTGGGACAGCTATGCAGAAAGCAGAGCCCAGCCCCTATAGAGTCCAGGTATCCCTGATCTCTTATTCCTCTTAAAATGATGTTCTTTTCTGTCTGTTCTATAGACCAGTAGTTCTCAGACTTCAGTGTAGAAGGCTTGTTAAAACACGGATTGCTGGGATCCACCCTCAAGGTTTCTGTTTCAGTGGGTCTAAAGTGGGCCCAGTAATTTGCACGTCTTAATAAGTCCCCAGGTGATGCTGATACTCTTGGTCTAGGGACTACACTCAGAGAACCACTGTGGTGGAACAAGGAAAAGTGAGTTATTTGCTTGAGATTTATGCAGTGGGGGAGCCTGGAACAAAGGCTGTGATTTTGCTCCAGAAACTCCCAGAACTTGCCTATGTATAATCCCCTCCCCCTCATCCCCAGGAGGCCATAGAATTAAAAGAATATTTTATCTTCATTAGCACACACACGGAGAATATATTGCAATATAATTAGGGAATAAGTAGGTGTCCTGTGTTGGATGTAGACTCCATGCCCTGTGGCTCTGTGGGGGTTTATTATGGCAGTGTTATAATTGAAAAGTGTCATCTACTCCAAGAGCCCTTCATGAAACTTGCATGGCCTGGGTGGTCATTGTCCAAAAAGGGATGTCTTCTTCATTTAAAATAAAGAAAGTTGAGAGATTGCTTCTCCTGCTAAGGGGACTACCAGTGTTTCATTTGACAGCAACTATGCAATGTGTTCTTAGCAGAGAGAAGAGGAAATTGAACAGCCAGTGTGAACAGAAAGAGGTTGGAAGAAGTCCATCCACATCACAGGTTTACAGATCTGTTTGTTGAACATGTCACCTCGGTTTGAAGCCCTGACTGTTTCACCTATATTTCTGACTTTCAGCTGTATCTCAGCAGGAGGAAAGGAGAGTTTGTGTTCCAGCTTAGCTGGTTGGGTGAATGTAACAGCACACTTTATTCCCAATGTGTTAATTAGACCCAAAAGAAAAGAACCATAAAAGAGTTGTTCTCCTAAATGCTAGCATTTTTCATCTGGATTCTATTTATTGATTATTTTACAGTTGAGAAGGAGCAAAAAAATCCATGTTTTTATAGCAAATAAAGCTGGCTGCAGTAATTATGCAGGCTCAACATGTCTGTTCTGGAGCAGGAAGTTGGAATTCAGCCTGACTCTCAAACATTTGGATGAGATCTAATTGAGAAAGACATTTCAAAGAACAAATATTTAGGAATGCGGAGTTTCGATGATGGTCTCTTTGGGCCAAGTGCAAGCACCTTGCTTTTAGCTTGATCCTCAGAAGTGGGGGGAGGCGATGGGGAAAGACTTGGCTGGTGATGTTGAGACCACAGTCAGAATATTAGGCTGAAACTCAGTGAGGCTTAGTAAAGGGAAGAGAGATGCCTTCAGAGAGATGCCCCCTGTAACTGGTGAGCAGCAGGAGAGTCAGCTAATCATATATAGATTGAATAGTTTTTGAATGTCTAATCTTGGAATAGGCACAGTGAGGACAGGGACCAGGACTTTTCCCTATTATATATCTCCCATAATACTTGACTCTGGTATCTACAGTGGTAAGAGCCCTTGACTGGAGTCAGTATCAGTCAAGGTGCCGGGAGCAGAAAACGTGAACTCACCTGGCTGAAACGATAAGGAACTCAGTATCTCCTATAACAAGAGGTCTGGGCTATATCTGGCCCAAGCTTGGTTCTTTCACTGATTTAATGGCATCACGGAAGATCTAGAGTTTTTCATCTTTCCTTGTTCTCAAGGTCACAAGATGGCTGTAGTCATGCTAGGTGCTGTAAGGGTACCCTTACAGTGATGTGGAGAGGCAGAAAGTCAGGAACGGAACTTTTCCCAGAAGTCTCGTAGACTTTACCTTTTCTCATTGGCTGGAATTGTGAATCACATGTCAGTGCATTAAACAATCACAGGCAAGGGAAGGAGACCATTGTAACTGGCCTCGGATAATCTTGATGTGTGTGTTGTACCTCCAAAAACAACACTAGAAAGCTTTTGGAAGGGAGAAAGAAGCAGCCAACAGTGCTTGCTATAGAGTTTAAGACCTGGGTTTGAATTCTCTCTACTCCTTTTTAGTCCTGTGACTCTGGGCAAAGTATTTCACTTCTTTATGCCTCAGTTTAATGGGACTTTGTTCGGAAGATAAATCTGAATTAACCCAATAATTATACTTGATTGGTATAAGAGAAATAGAAGATTATTTGAAGATTTGATCTCTGACATCCAAGAATGATAACTTATTGAGGCCTAGGCCATGTAGACTGTCAAATAATCAAAGAACAGAACCAGAGGGTAAATATTTATGACTTGCAGACTAACTAGGGTATGAGTGTAACATCAGTGGGAAGTACAGTAGTTAGGGAAGACTTCCTGGAGGAAATGGTTCACAGACATACTGGAACACCAATATTTAGGTATAGATGGGTTCTGAGCTTCTACTGCCCAACTTGCTTCCTCTTGCTTTTCTTTTGTCTGTGGTAAATGGGACCATTAGGCCAAGATGAGACTCCATCTCTACAATCACAGTGACTTTGGCAGTCAGTCCTAATATGGCCAGCTGTGGTGCTGGGAGGCAGGTCACAGTGGCTTCCTTGCCAGTTTTGGATTTAGGTTTCCACTTCTGGATGACCCGTTAGGTTCCATCTCTCATAGTACATTTCAGTTGCCTATCAGATATTATTATTATGTTATTATTTGGATGACTGGCTGCCATTATAAAATCCATATGCCTAAAATGAAATCTAACATCTTCCCATCTCTTAAGCCATCTACCCTTCTGGATTCTTCATTTTCGTTATTGGCAGCACCATCTTCCCAGATGTTGAGCTTGAAACCTTAGCGCTACTTTTGATGCCTGCCTCCTTCCTCTATTTCCAGTCTTCAAGCACCAACTTTTTTTGGGTCTTCATTATGTTTCTTGAATATAAGTCCTCCTTTCCGACATGAGACATCTGCTTTGTCTAGCCTTTTGCTCTGATCTCCCATCCTCAGGGCAGTGCATGGGGGTCGTGGGGATGTACGTCTTCAGGTGCAGACTAAGGGGCTCTGCAAACAGCATAGCCTGTAATGGCCAGTGCAGGGGTAGCAGTGAGCCTGGCGGGAATCCATGGCTGCAGACACATTCTATTGCTGGGGGTGTCATTTTCCAACCTCCCATCTCTCTCCTTCAAGTCATCCTAAAACATCATTTTTATCCATTCATTACCTTACAGTCTCTTCCATACTATTCACTGGATGAAGCCCAAACTTCTCAAATAGACATTGAAAGCCTCCACAACCAGCCTGTACCCTGCCTTCCAATCCTCACCTGCTGGGACTCACCACCACTGCCAGTTCTGCTTCAAGTTCTGCCCTTCTCTGTGTTTAACCCAAATCACTCTTTCTTTCAAGGCCAGTGTTAGAGCTGCATCCTCATTAGACCTTCCCTGACCACTGGAGCCCACAGAGATCTTGAAGCATCGATCTTTCCTTCCCTGAACTTCTGTAGCAATTATTGCCTACACCACAAATCCAGTACTTAATAATGTGCTGCTGGTGTCATTGTTCGGTGTTTTCCTGGAATGTTCTTTGTCTTCCCAATTGGATATAAGACCACAGAAGTCAGATATGAGATGGGGTGGATCTTCCTTTGAACCAACATTGTGGCCAGCAAGCACATGGCCCTTTGATGAGTATTTATTGAATTAATAAATCACAGGAATAGGGGAAAGTAAAATTATTTACCTGAAAAGTCAGTTAATCTTCACCTTTTTTTCTTTAACCTCATATTGTAGAAAGAACTAAATTTGATGAATGCTTGCTCTATGCTGGGCACTATTTTAGGTGATTTTTTAGGAACTGTTTTAACTCAGCCTTGAAACAACCCAGTGAGGTCAGGATTGTTGTCGTCATTTTACAGATAAGGAAGTGGAGGCTGAGAGAGGTTAAGTGGCTTGCCAACTCACTCAGCCAGCAGGAGGCAGAGTGAGGGGCAAGGTCAAGTTCTTTACTCTGTTCTGTTTCATACATCTTGAGGTTCTCCCAACCCTGTGGGTGCCCTGTTCTCCAGTCTCTTTATTCCCATTGGCTGCGTCTCCCTGCCTCCTCCTGTTCCTCTCTCTGAGTAGCAGCAGATATCCTTTTGTCCTGACAGTGTGTCTGGGGGCTTTTTAAATCCTGACAGTTACTGTAAGCCTTTCCTGAGGACCTCCCCCTCCTCTGAGGTTGTGGCTCCTATTGATCACTCACCTTTTTACCTTGGCTGTGTTTCCTGTCACCCTCAGGCCTGGGCCAGAGATTCCTTTTTAGAGCATAAAACATTCTGCTGGTGGAATCAAGCTGGGTCTGAGCCAAGTTTCCTGAACTCCTCTGCCCTTCCTTTTCCCCCTTCTGACCCTCCATACTCATCCACCCTCAACCTGCTACCACTCCTGGTCTGTGTCTCAGGTATCTCTCCTGTGGAAGGAAGACGCTGCTGACTTACCAACAGGAAGGTGGTCTGTTGGAGGTGTCTACCAGCTCCAGAAGCTCTGAATGGCATGTTTCCATCCTCTGTGGTGTTCTTCCCTTCATTCATTCATTTGTTCTATAAATACTGAACACTGGTCACATACTAAATATGACAAGTCCTTAGCTTCATGGAACTTGCATTGAAATGATGAGAGACAGATGGCAAAAACAAACAAACAAACAACTCCAAACAGTATAGAATATACTTTGTGAGGTTATAATGAAGAAAAATAGCAAGGTAAAGGGGTGTGTATGGAGATGGGATGCTGCTGGTTTCACACTGTTTTACACAGGGAAGGCTTCTCTGAGGGTGACGTCTGAGCAGAAACTGAGAGGAAGGATGCCAGGTGGTATCTGGGGGCAGAGAGCACTGAACAGAGGGAACAGTAAGTGCAAAGGCCCTGAGGTGAGAACTCACCTGCTAAGTCTAAGGATCAGGAAGAAGGCAGCAGTGGAGAGGAGGAAAGCTTGGTTGGAGGTGAGGGCTCTTCATCTTCAGCCTATTTACTGTAGGGTCACCCTTTTCACAGCTGTTGCCACTGGCTGAAATAGCCACATCCATTCACTCAGCCAGGTATCAATCGACCTTCGACCTTCGCAGCTCAGCTCTGGTCTCCCCTTCTAGGGGGCTTCCATCTTTGCCATCCCTCATCAGTTTACTTCTCCCCTGGGTCCCTGCAGCGCTCTCTTCTCCACTACTCAACTGAGCCCTTGGTGACTTGTTGACTAGTTTCCCTTCCTGTAGGCTTGGCCTGGCCTGTGTTAAGTCTCACCTATCTAATGACCCGTTTCTTGAAACTGGTTTATTCCTCCTCCCCAGGACCCTGCACAGAGCTGGACTCAGTGTCTCCCCATCAGTGTTACTGACGTCAGAGTTGGGAAAGAGGTGGGCTCTGCAGACATCTGTGGCTGGAGCCTTCTTTACACTATGCCCATGGTCCCTGCATCATGGACAGAAACTCTTTTTCTGTCCATTCTCAGAGCACGCAGAGCAAGGAGCCTCTGGGGGCCTCTTCCTGGAGCTGGGAGGAGGAATCCGCTGTTCCCCAAGACTTGTATGCAACTTCAGCTCTGGTGGGGAAGGAGAGGAGCTGGGATACAGAAGAAGCCACTTTTTTTTGTTAGCTTTTATTTCTCAGTCAAGGAGGAATAAGGCGTTTCAGGACCAAAGGTGGAAGGAAGTCACCCAAGTTTCTGGAGACCCTTCTGCTATCTAAGGCAGGAGTCCTGGGTGGGGAGGTTAACCTGTGAGTGACCTTGGGCAAGTTACTTAACCTTTACCTATTCTATTGCAATTTCTTCTCAGCTAAACCTCCCCTCCTCTCCCCATCCATTGTAAAAGAAAATAAACAAAAAGTTGGATTTTTAGGGATTCTAGCTATTCCCTAGGTTGGCCTTTGCACTCATTTTTAGGTCAATGTTTTTAAAACTTGAGACTGTAGCAATGGTTCCATTTTGAAGGGAGAAAACCTTCCCATAGATCTCCAGTATTCTCTTGAGTTATTAATACAATAATACAGGGAGGGGCAAAAGAAGGTTTATGGTTGTTCATATGGAAAATAATACAATAATTAATAAATAATCATGCAAGGATAAACTCTGTGTTACTTGTACTCACAACCATAAACCTATTTTTGACCCACCCTGTATTTAAATATATATAAACACAAAACTAGGCATAAGCCTTGTGCTTATGGTTATAACTCTTACGCAACCTTAAATCCCACGCAAATTTGTAAATTAAAACGCAACGCCAATGACATTTAGATTAACAATACTAATTTAACGTGATAGATGCTGTTGTTCACTAAGGCTAAATCACTCCTTGAAATGTAATTGTGGTTTTGGCTGCATAAAGCATTTTGGCTGCTTCCTCCACCGTCTGCCCTGTGGTGGCTCAACTCTCCCACCACCCTTCTCAATGGGAACGACTTTTCTATGCTTTGTTTCTACAACCTGTGGAGGGGCCATTAGGCTGGAACTTGACACAAAAACATTTATGCATTAAGTGGTCGCTTTTTCCTCATTAGATCATAACAATTAAAGGAGCGCTATTAAATTCTGGTACGGCAGCAGACCCCACAAACAAAGCTGGGCCTTGAGACTGAGTGTCACTGCTTAGTCACTGAAATGAAAACACAAGCTAAATAAATGAATAAACTCGTAGACACAGATAGCAGTATGGTGATTACCAGAAGGGAAGGGGGCGGTGGGGGGAGGTCGAAGAGGGTAAAGGGGTATTAAATGTACTTATTAATGTTGTGTGACTATCACTTCTATCCATCTCCATAACTCTCTCTTTTTAAAGATTTATTTATTTGTATATTTTTAGAGAGGAGAAAGGAGGGAGAAAGAGAAGAAGAGAAACATCAGTGTGTGGTTGCCTCTCGTCTGTCCCCTACCGGGGACCTGGCCTGTAACCCAGGCATGTGCCCTGACTGGGAATCGAACCAGTAACCCTTTGGTTTGCAGGCTGGCACTTAGTTCACTGAGCCACACTGGTCAGGGCTACCTCCATAACTCTCTAGTGTGTATTTTACAACAACTTTGCAAAGCAAGTTATTGTCCTTTGAAACAGGGGCTCAGTGACTGGCCCAAAGTAACACTTCACACCTGGTGTGTGCCTCTTGACAGTGACCTTCAGTGACAGTGGTGGGCATGGTTTTCCATAGTCTTGTGTGGGGTGATGTGAGGTGGTGAGGCTTCCTGATGTGGGGGTTCAGTGGGATGACCTTAGAAGGGCTGTCCTGGAATTGATTCTGTGGGTCAGGGTAGGGGCGACTTCCTCCTGTGAATCTAGGACCCATGTTTCCTCACTGCGAAAATTATATAAAACCCACTCCTGCCCTTGGAAGTTGCCCTTCTCCTGCCTGACCTGCCTGGTTTATCATCTAAGCTTAAAATAAATACATTAAATAAAAACACCCTAAAACTTTTTTATCCTGCAGCGGATGAGCAATAATCTACACATGCAAATAAATGGCATGCCAGTCTCCATGAATATTAATTTGAAAAGAGAGTCTGAGGCCCTAAAATACACTCAAAACCAACAATGTGGCATTTTGCAACTCCTCCATCCGGCTTTGAGATTCACAGACCTGTTATATTTTAAGGTTCTCCTGTTCCCAGCTTACTTCCCCTCGGAACCTCTCAAGGTTACCAGAGGGACATAGTGTCTCGGGTCAGCAGGCCAGAGGCGAGCGAGTGATGGCTGAGTCCTGACTCTGGGGCTGTGGCTGACCGTGTCCTTCCTGGGCAAGGACCAGGCCTTAGATCCTCTTCAGATCCCAACATTAGCAGTGAGTCTCCAAGGCCAGGGGACAGTTCTGGGGGACACCGCAGGGCAACTGTGAGCCCCCAGGCTCTTGTGCTGTCAGGGAGATGGGAGGTGGGAGAGGGAAGGGGCCTGGGGAACTGGCTCATCTTACCACTCACAGGCAAAGGAGGAAACTGGGACCTGGGACAGTGGGTGACTTGCCCCAAAGTGACATAGTGACTTAATGACAGGAAGCGAGAAATCTTATTCATTCTTTTTTAAAATTTATTTTTCAATTACATGACATACAGTATTATATTAGTTTTAGGTATACAACATAGTGATTAGACATTTATATAATTTATGAAGTGATCCTCCTGATAAGTCTAGCACCCATCTGACACCATACAGAGTTATTACAATGTGCTGTTGACTGCATTCCCTATGCTGCACTTTACATCCCTGTGACTACCTTATTTATTCTTTGTGCTAAAAAGTACATTTCTGTGTGTGGTGTGTGTGTGTGTGTGAGGCGGGGAGAGGTGGGCAGGGTGGCATTTAAATGTGTATACTTTGGGGGGAAAGAGTCGTCCTTCTAGTGTGAACCTTCACTCAGAGACAGGCAGTGACTGAGAATCCAGCCTTGCATCACATTTGGGTTTAAAAGAATGATTTTCTTCCTTCCCCAGTAGACTTCCAAACTCCGTTATACATAGGCCAGAATTAACGTGAGATTGCATCGTAGAGCACATCCCAGCCCACATGATGAGAAGGCAGGAGAGAGACGAGTTTGAGTGTCTCTGAGGAAGCCAGATGGGGATAACCACTGGCTGGGGAGGACCATGAGGTGGAAAAGTAATTGGCAGTGATTTCCGTGTGCCGCCACATACCGGGAAGGCTCCGCTGGGTGAGGGGAATGTTGCAGCGTCATTTCCATGTGAAGCTGGGGTTCTTTCTTTCCCGTTGCTTCGAGGGTAAGTCTGGGCAGGTCCCCTTTGAGCCTCCTTATTTTTGTCAGTAAATATTGGGGTAATTATTCCACTTCTTGATGTTGCTTTGTGAAGTTTAAGTGAGGATTTAAAGTTCCTGCACCATGCCTGGCACAAAGTAGGTCTTCAGTACATCCAGATTTCTTTCTTTTCCAGATAAGGCTTATCTGACTGCCTTCACTGGGTTGGTTTGGATGTGTGTATAGTGTCTGTGCATCTCCATGTGGGTCTCTTTTGTTGTCTGTGTTGGCGTGTTTCTGTGCATGTTTGTATGTGTCTGCTCTCATCCACGTGTTTGTTGTTGAGTGGTTGTGTAGATAGGTATGTGAGTCTGTCCTTGGGTTGAAATGGTAGTTTTGTGTTTGTGACTGGCTGTGTGTCTCTGTTTCCGCAATAGCATAAGTGTTAGTGTGTGTTTCAATGAGTGTGTGCTTTAATGTGTGTGTCCATGTGGTGACATTTGTGTGTGAGTGTGTACATGCATGTGGGTATAGTGCAGGACCGATGTGACCAGAATGCTCCACGGGTAGGGAGGTGTGCAAAGAGCCCTGGACCTGGGGTCCTCGCTGAGGTGCTCCCACCCAGAACACTCACCCAGTCCCTGACTCTAGGTTCCTGGGGCCCTAATTGCTATCTGTCCATGTTCTTTTGCTTCCCTAGAGGCATGCTGGGCTGAGGCCCTGGCCCATTTGCATTTGTGTTTGCATATCACATGCATAATCATTTTCATTGTCTACATAGACTCTGCTTTCAGTTCTGCAGTTTTTAAGTTAAAATGTAGAATGTAGTTGCTCTCTTGAAGATCATTATATCAAAAATTGCTGCATTTTGTTTTATTCTTTCTGGTCCAGAACTTCCTCCAAGAATTGGGGAGCTAGGGGAGGATGGAAACCCCAGAAACCTGTTTTCTCCTCTGTTGAGTAGTTCCATGGGTGGAGGCCTTAGGATCCTGGGCAAAGCAGTTGAGGGGAGGTTTTCTTGTTCCACTGTTTTTGCTCCCGACCAGAGTCAACTCTGCCATGCCATAGCCAGGGGTAAGTACAGTCCAACTTGTGCCCTGTGGCTTGCTTCCCTAGTCCCCACTGAGTTACCCCAGGGGATGAAAAGAAGGCTCACCTTGGGTGTTTCAGCACCTCTGTACCTATCCCTGGCTGGGTAGGGACCTTGAGGCCAGGGCTGTCCTTACAGGAAACAAAGAAGCACAGGATGTCCTTTCCTTTCAAACACCTAGTACACAATTAATGATATTTCTAATGCCACAGAAAATACCAACCCAGTCTTGGAATACCAAGTCTTTCCTAGGAGGGCTGTATGCCCAAATAGCTTCCCTATGGCTGTCACTGTGCTCAACGTTCCCTCTTTAGATATGGGTTTGGGTCCTGACTCCTTGGTTTCTGGTGTTACCTAACCTATCTGAGCACCCATTTTCTCATCTGTAAAAGGGGTAATAATAATAATAGTACTCAACACTAATAATAGTACACAGGGTATTGTGGAAATTAAATGTACAACGTAAGCAAAGGGCTCAGCTTAGTCCCTGAAACATACCAAAGGCTCAGTAAGTGTTAGCATTGCCAGTCCCGTGACTCCATTAGAAAACAGAGGTTCCGTAGTATGCCTTTATGCCCTAGCACAAATTGTTCATCTGACACTCCTCAGACTGCCAACAGGGCGGAATCTCTTCAGTGCCTTGCAGGAAGGAAGTCCCCAGAGAGCTTGGGTTGTCTTCCCATGGCTGGAAGCGTGTACAGTGCGGGAAGCAGGAGTGTCCTTGTCTGGGTCTTCAAGGATTCAGGCCCCGACTCTCCCCTCATCAAAGGGTCAGCAGTATCTCATTTCCTTTTCTTTTTTTAAAATTGATCTTTTTTTATTGATTATGCTATTATAGTTGTCCCATTCCCCCACCCCCTTATTCCCCTCTGCCCTGCACACGCCCTCCCACCTGCATTCCCCGCCCTTTAGTTCATGTCCATGGGTCATACAAATAAGTTCCTCGGCTTCTACATTTCCTATACTATTCTTAACCTCCCCCTGTCTATTTTCTACCTACCATTTATGCTACTTATTCCCTGCACCTTTCCCCCCTCTATCCCCCTCCCACTCCACCACTGGTAACCCTCATGTGATCTCCATTTCTGTAAATCTGTTCCTGTTCCAGATGTTTGCTTAGTTTGTTTTGTTTGTTTGCCTGTTTTTTAGGTTCAGTTGTTAATAATTGTGAGTTCATTGTCATTTTACTGTGATATTTTTTATCTTTTTCTTAGATAAGTCCCTTTAACATTTCATATAATAAGGGCTGGGTGATGATGGACTCCTTTAACTTGACCTTATCTGGGAAGCACTTTATCTGTCCTTCTATTCTAAATGACAGCTTTGCTGGACAGAGTATTCTTGGATGTAAGTCCTTGCATTTCATGACTTCAAATACTTCTTTCCAGCCCCTTCTTGCCTGTAAGGTTTCTTTTGAGAAATCAGCTGGTAGTCTAATGGGAACTCCTTTGCAGGTAACTGTCTCCTTTTCTCTTGCGGCTTTTAAGATTCTCTCCTTCTCTTTAATCTTGTGTAATGTAATTATGATGTGCCTTGGTGTGTGCTTCCTTGGGTTCAACTTCTTTGGGACTCTTTGAGCTTCCTGGACTACCTGAAAGTCTATTTCCTTTGCCAGATTAGGGAAGTTCTCCTTCATTATTTTTTCAAATAAGTTTTCATTTTCTTGCTCTTCCTCTTCTCTTTCTGGCAACCCCTATTCGGATGTTGAAACATTTAAAGTTGTCTTGGAGGTTCTTCAGCCTCTCTTCTTCTTCTTCTTTTTTTTTTTTTTTTGAATTCTTGTTTCTTCATTCTGTTCTGGCTGAATGTTTCTTTCTTCCTTCTGCTCCAAACCATTGATCTGAGTCTTGGTTGCCTTCCTGTCACTGCTGGTTCCCTGTACATTTTCCTTTATTTCACTGTTCATAGCCTTCATGTTTTCCTCTACTTTGTGACTATAGTCAACCAATTCTGTGAGCATCCTGATTACCAGTGTTTTGAACTCTGCATCTGATAGGCTGGGTTGTATTCATCACTTAGTTGTATTTTTTCTTGAGCTTTGATCTGTTCTTTCATTTGGGTCATGTTTTTTGTTGTCTCAGTGTACCTGTTATGTAGTAAGGGGAGGAGCCTTAGGTGTTCACCAGGGCGGGGCAACCCACGTCACTGCATTGTGATGTTGTATGTGGGGGAGGGGTTTGAGAGGGGAACAGTGCTGCTTGCTCTGCCCTTTGCCGGCTTTCAGTCACTTCCCCTGCTACCCACAAGCAAATTGGGCCCTTCTGGTGCTGAGTCCTGGGTGGGTGGGTTTGTGTATGTTCTAGGACCCTGTGGGTCTCTCCAATGAACTCTCCTGTGAGGCTGGAAGTTTCTCCTGATGCCAGAACCCCCACAGGTGTTTTTAGTCAGAGGTTTTGAGTCTTTATTTCCCCATGTTGGGACCCTGGGTTGCCTGGTCTATCTTGCTCCCCGGTGGTTCCTCCCTGTTTATCTACATGCAAATGTGGGGCCACTTGCTCCGCCAGCCACCACCTTGCTATGAGTCCTCTCCTGCCTGGCTGCCCATCTCTGCCCCTCCTACAGGTCTGGATGAATGTTTCTTCTTTAACTCCTTGGTTGTTACCTTCCATATAGTTCGATTTTTCTGCCAGTTCTGATTGTTTTTGTTTTTAAATTTGTTGTCCTTCTTTTGGTTGTACGAGGAGGCACAGTGTGTCTACCTGTGCTTCCATCTTGGCTGGAAATCCCTCATTTCCCTTTCAAAGTCAAGTAATTCATCATATCTTGTGTGTCTACCCTGAGCAAGGCTCTGCTGGGCGCCAAGGGCCATCCACAGCTGAGCAGACTTGAGGTTCCTAGAATACAGAGCTGGAGGCAAAACTCATGCTAGGGCTTTACTTGGGGTGGGGGTGCCATCTCAGGGCAAGGAGAGTGGGAGGATAAGGGGAGCGAGGCAAGGAAGGAGGAAAAACAAGTGCCAGGCTGCCACAGTTACGTGAGGGAAGAACTCTGTTTGCTCAGTCACGAGGGTATCTATAGGTAAGCTGAGTGAAGCCACTGTGACTCAGAACAAACATTGAGGGTTGAGGGAGGGAGTTTACCTGACAGCATCTTGGTCTCTCATTGGTCCAAGTTTTCCCCATGGGTGTTAACTCCCTTGTACTCCTGGTTCATATCACTTGGTCCCTCTGGGCAGCTGCTGGAGAAGCTGAATCTTTGCCCTGTGGCATGGCACCTCAGCTGAGTCCCGAGGTGGTGAGACCAGCCACAATAGGTCCAGCGGGTAGAACCAGGGTACTGGAGCTGCTGTGACTTCTGCGTTGGGTGCAGTGGAGGTTGTGCCAGAGCCTGGCTAGCTGAGGGGAGGCTGAGCCAGCTGGTGCTGTTAGATGAGGCCATGCAGTGGCAGTGGCCTGGCTGTCCAAAGAGAAAGAAGCTGACAGTCTGGGAGGTAGGTGGGAACAAGCAAGTCTGGGAAGGCTCATACATAGGGTCTGATTCAGCCATGATTAGTCGGTTAATTAATCTACAATTGGGACTAGGTGCTGGAGTCTGGTCCTCACCCCGTAGGCAGTGGGCAACCTCAGCACTCTCAAGCAGGCAAGAGACCCACTCAGCACTCAGCAATGACAGAATATGTTAGTCCACCAGGGCTTCCATAACACAATGCTTAACTACAGAAATTTGTATCCTCATCATTTTGGAGGCTGGAAGTCCAAGAACAAGGTTGTTGCCAATTTGGTTTCTGTTGAGGACTCAGCCTGGCTTTCAGACAGCTGCCTCCTCACTGTGTGCTCACCTGGCCTTTCCTCCGTAGGTGCTCTTGGGGTGGGTGTGTTGGAGTTTGGGGGAGAGCTCTCTGATGTCTTTTCTTACAAGTTGATAATCCTATCAGATCAGGGCCTCATCCTTAACTACTAACTTCATTTAATCTTAATTGCTTCCATACAGAACCACACTGGGAGTTGGGGCTGCAGCATGTGTTTTGGGGAGGACAAAAACACTTAGCTCATAACACAGGGGCTCTTCAGAGAGGGCCTGTTTTCAGAAGCCCTGGCATTCCCAGCTCAGGTCAGGGAAACAGAAAGGGCTCAGAGATCACCGTTGCCCATGAAGGATCATTCAACAGTGGTGAGCTTGGGTTCCCCTCTACCACCTGCATATGTCTTCATCAGAGAGGAGGATGTCCTTCCTGGGTGACCGGTGCTGATTTAGAGCACTGGGTCCGGGACCAGAGTGCCTGGGTTTGAACCCTGGCTCTGCCATTTAAAAGCTGGGTGAGCTTGGGCAGGTGACTCAACCTGTCCTCCTGTTTATTGAGCACCTGCTATGGGCTAGACCAGTTCTAGCTGTTGAAGCTACAGCAGTGGGTGATATAAGGCAAACAGGTTGAAATGTCTGCCCTTGTGGAGCTTACCCTCTTGTGGAGAAAGCTAGACTATAAACACAATAAGTTAGTAGATGACGGAGCGTATTTGAAGGTGACACATGATTCAGTTAAAAAAAAAAAAAGTAGAAAATGTGGCCAGGGAGTGACGAGATAGGGGTGGGGTTGCAGTTTTAAACAGAGAGGTCAGGGAAGATCTAAATAAAAGGGTGACACTTCAGTAACAGCTCCAGGGAGGTGACGGAGTCAGCAATGCTGATATCTAGGGAAGGTCTCTTTGTGCCTCAGTTTCCTTACCCGACAATGGGATTATGATAGTATCTACTGCATAGAGCTGGGTTGAGTTAGGTTACGCAGAAACCACTCGTGAATGCCATCTGTCACTATTGTCACTGACACTCAGGCAGGAGCCTGTCCCTGAGCTTCTGCGGGGCGTGCCTGGGCTCTGGACTACTGGGGTTTCGGAAGCCTTTGTCTCACCAGGAGTGGGAGCAGCTCTCTCCCAACCTGCCCATCTCCTCATTAAGAGGGACACACAACCTTCCAGTAGTTTGAGAAGCAACAAATGCATTTTCTTTGACTTGGGCATCTGACCCCCAGAGGGAATCATGGAAGAGACTTTAGCAAAACCCAGGTTTTGGGAAGCAGCTTCAAGCCTTTCTCTGGAGCATCTGCAGACTGAGGTGGGCAGGGGTTTCTGGCTAAGCTCAGAGCTGGGTGGGGGAGGGGTCACTTACCCAGAAAACCAGACCCCCAGCAGTGGGGACATGGGGCCCTGCCCTACCCTGCTTTCCTCTCCCGGCTGGATGACTGCCCAGCTCTCATCAGCAAGCGCTAAGAGTCCCCTCAGCAACTGTGACGCTATTATTTACTGTCGCAGAGATTTTTGTGACTGTAATTTACCACCACTGTGAAGCCCAGGGACCTGAATCCCAGTAGCCCTCGGTATAGATATTGCATCTAATCAATCCTCTATTACTATGCAAATACATCCTATAGGCTACTGATGTCTTTCCTTTCAAAAACTTAATACATAATTAATGATTCTTCTAATGCCACAGAAGACACCAACCCCAAAAGCTTCCTGCTATGATTTATACCCACCCAGACAGAAAGATTGGTTTATTGGTTCACTTATCATTCAGGAGTGTGCCTCTCCCCACCACCCCCAGGAGGGGGCATAGATTCCATGGCAGTGCTAGGTGGCAGCCTGCCCTCTAGACAGCATTGAGCTGCGCTGTGCGTGGGAGGATGCCACGTGCCCTCTTCGTGGATTGTCTCGTTCAGTTCTCTGGAACTGCCCTGGGAGGGAGGTCCTCCTGCTGTCTCAGTCTCCAGAGGAGGAAACTGAAGCCAGAGAGCTGACACAACCCAAGGTCACGCTTGGGTCTCTTTTGCCTGCGGTGGACTTTGCAGGAGAGTTTGGTGGTCCAGGCTGGGGCTGTGAACTGTGTGACTTAGGCAAGCGGCTTACCTTCTCTGAACCTCAATTTCTTAACCTGAAAAATGGTAGCAAACAGTCACTACTCAGGAGGATGATGAGAATTAGAGATAATGGCAAACATTAGGCACTGAAAACATGCTTGGTAATTTCCTTCTTTGGAGGTAAAATGGTGAGAACATCATTTCTGAGGGTATTGTTTTGGCCCTAGCCATCCTCTTCGGCAGGGAGCTGGAGGGAGTGATTTGGGAGGAGACAGGCATTGGTCCGTTGCTGTTGGGAAACATGGCTTCTCTGGGCTTCTCTGGGCGGTGGGCACTGAGAGAAGGAAACTCGTAGCAGAGCTCGCACGGGGGTTCCTTCCATCGGGCTTTTAGTAGCACCAGCCTGAGGAGCGAAGGAAATGTGGTCTCTGTCCTTGAGGCACGTGTCCATTGGAACCGAACAGACTCAATAATCCATGTGACAGGGCATGATGGAGGTCAGCACACAGGCCCCCCGACAGCAGGGGAACCCACACAGTGTCACTGGTGCACAAAGGAAGGGGTGTTGGGTGGGGCGAGGCCTATGCCCCACACACGGAGGGCCCTGAGAATAGGAGTGAGGTGAAATTTGAGTATGAGATGGTGTGGACAGCAGTCCAGCCTTTCCCTGAGTTTGGGGTGGGCTGCCCATCTTGGCTCGGCCCCTCTGTGCCTGTGTTCTCATGTGGGGGAAATGGGTGGTGGTTGAGTGAACTTCCTTCTCAACCCAGGTGGGAAGGGAACAGGAGGGGTCAGGGGTCTTGGGGGTGACAGGGAGGCTGCCTGCAAACAACCACTGTGGCCAAGTGGGCATGGGAGCTCACAGTGACCCCTCATGTGTCAAAAGACCGGGGTTTGAGTCACTTTCTTTCCCTTCAGGGCAGCCTTTTCTATGCCCAGGGGAGCCCCGAAGCTGCCTCCTCACTCTTCCTTTCCCATCCAGACCCCATTCATGGCCTTGAATCGTATCATGGCCTTGAATCAGGGCAGACACAGCTCATGCTCCTGGACCGAACTGTTCATTGCTCAGCAGCCCTCTGCCTTGCCTTGAACCTTCTCCCTCTTTTACCTGTGATACCGCCCTCCTCCCTTTTTGCCCTCCTCAGCCCACACTCCCCATGGCAGGCAGAGCGCTGTTTCTAAAGTGCAAACTGGACCATGTCCTTGTCCTGTCGGAAACCCTTTAATACTTCCCCATTGCCCTTGGGAGAAAGTCAAAACTCAGCATAGCAGCCAAGGCCCAGCTGCCTCTCCCCATCTTCTCTCCATCAGCTACCCCGTGCTGTATGCTGTGGCAACACCAACCTGCTTCTGGTCCCCCTTTCCCTAGGACTCACGTGCTGGCTCGTGCTGTTTTCTGTCTGCAGTGCCCTTCCCTACTTCCTTAGTCTAGTTGATTCTTACATTCTACACAATCCGGCTCAGATACCACCTCATCCAGGAGGCTACCCTTGAAATCCCCTCCTTCTGTTGAGCTGAGTGACCTGTGCTTCTGCTCTTTTGCACTGGCTGATTAGTCTTGTAACTTCAAAAGCACAGTGAGAACATCAGGAGTAGGGACCTGGCCAAAGAGGGACCCAGTACCCAGTGCTATCCCTGGCACATAGTTAAAATAAATATATGTTGATATACTGAACAAGAATAGTCCTTGCTCTTGATATGACACCCTGACGCCTCCGGTGGCTCTTTCTGACCTGAGGAGAAGAACAGATTTGGCAACCAGTTTTGGGGTAGACTGTGAGATGTGGGAACCTCAGCAGCTGTGAGACCCATCCAGGGTTTCATTAGGAGGATCCAGGCTTTGCTGGATTTTGGAGACCAACAGTGTTCTGAGTGCCTGGAGGGTGTTGGGGTGAAGTGGTGTTGCAGTGCCCTCCTCAGCTATTGAGCCACTTGTTGGGTAAGGTCATTTAATATAAAGTGTCCATTTTCCCTCTTGGTCATATCTCTGGGTTTGTTATATATTTTTGCATTTGAATTGCTTTAATCAGCTCCCAACTTTTTGTCCTCAACTTGATCCACCCACTGCTCCCCAACCCCATGAGTAGCAAAAGGGATTTAAGAAGAGGAAAATTTTCTGGAAGTAGGAGGCCCTGAAATGGGTTTTCAGGGAGAAAGTGGCACTTCCTTTCCCGCCTTGTGCTGAGTAGGGGTCAGAGGTGTGTAAGCCCACTGAAGAGCCCCTTGCTTCTGGGTTGTGGGGGAGGACAATGCAATGACATCACTGGGTCCTGAGCTTCAAACATGGGAGGGGCAGAGAGGGCCTGGTTCAGGGCCAGGAAGTGCTCTGGGCTCTCCAGTGGAAGCTCAGTGTCCTTTTGGGTAATTTCTACCTTTAATTTCTCAGCATTTTATGAACAGGGAGTAAATCAGGACCCTGCGCCGACTGCTTCATGTAAAGGATTAATAAACGGGAGATTTATGGGGCAGTGGCAGAGGAAGGCGGTGGATATGGAGACTGAAACGAGACTTGGTTCCCAAAAGACAGGGGCAGGCTGCAGGGTCTTCCCTTCACCACCCTGTCTGCCGAGGGCCCCTGCTGGGATCCTTGTACTTTTGAGGTTTGGAGTCACGGTTGGGGATCCTTGGCTGGGCATGTGCCCTGGCCTGTGTTTGTGAAACAGTCAGGCCTGAGGTTGAGCAGATGGAACCACCCCTGGGTCTGTCTAGTCGACAATTCGATATTCAGTCTTTAGAGTAGCTTACAGCTGCAAGTTCTGGGCTTCGACTCAGCAATCTACATTTTTTTTTTTACTATTTACTTTGGCATTTTAATTTAATTTTATTATTATTACTTTTTTACTTTTTTATTGAATTTATTGGGATGACATTGGTTAATAAAATTATGTAGATTTCAGGGGTACGATTCTATAATCTTCATCTGTATATTGTATTGTGTATTCACTGCACCAAGTCAAGTCTCCTTCCATCACTATTCATCCCCCCTTTACCCTCTTCTACCTCCCTGTACCCGCTTTCCCTCTGGTGATCACGATATCGTAGTCTGTGTCTATGAATTGTTTTTCTTTGCTTAATCCCTTCACCTTTTTCTCTCAGCCTCTCAATCCCTCCCCTCTGACAGCAGTCAGTCTGTTCTCTGTGTGCATGACTCTGTTTTTATTTTGTTTCTTTTGTTCATTAGATTCCACATACAAATAAAAGCATAGGGTATTTGTCCTTCTCTGACTGGCTTTATTCACTTAGCATACATAATACTCTCCAGGTCCATCCATGTTGTTGCAAAAAGTAACATTTCCTTCTTCTTTTTTACGGCTAAGTAGTATTCCATTGTGTAAATGTACCACAGCTTTTTTATTCACTCATCTACTGATGGACACTCAGGCTGTTTCCAAATCTTGGCTGTTCTAAATAACACTGCCATGAACATAGGAGTGCGTATATTCTTTCAAATTAGTATTTTGGGTTTCTTTGGGTACATTTCCAGAAGTGGAATTGCTAGGTGATAAAGCAGTTCCATTTTGAATTTTTGGAGGTAACCCCACACTTTCCTACAGTGGCTTCACTGATCTGCATTCCCATCAATAGCACACGGGGGTTCCCTTTTCTCCACCTCCTCACTAATGCTTGTTTGTTGATTTATTGATGATAGCCATTCCGACACATGTGAGGCCTTATCTTGTGATTTTAATTTGCATTTCTCTGATGATTAGTGATGTTGAGCATTTTCCACATGTCTGTTGGCCATCTGCATGTCCTCTTTGAAGAAGTGTTTATTTAGGTTCTTTGCCCATTTTTAAATTAGATTGTTTGGTTTTTTGGTGTTGAGTTTTATAAGTTCTTTATAAATTTGGATATTAACCCCTTATCACATGCATTATTGGAGAATATGTTCTCCCATTCAGTGGGTTGTCTTTTTATTTCTTTGATGGTTTCCTTTGCTGTGTAAAAACTTTTTAGTTTGATGTACTTCCATTTGTTTATTTTTTTCTTTTGTTTTCTTTGCCCAAGGTGATATGTCAGAAAAAATATTGCTAAGAGAAATGTCCGAGATTTTACTGCCTATGTTTTCTTATAGCATTTTTGGTTTTGAGTCTAACATTTAAATCTTTAATCCATTTTGAGCTTCTTGTGTATGGTGTAAGCAGGAGGTCTAGTTTCATTTTTTTTTGTTGCATGTATTTCTCCCATTTTTCCAACACCATTTATCAAATAGACTATTTTTACCCCATTTTATGCATTTGCCTATTTTGTCAAATATTAATTGACCATACAGGTGTGGGTTTACTTCTGGGCTCTCTATGCTGTTCCATTGATCTGTGTGTCTGTTTTTATGTCAGTACCATGCTCTTTTGATTACAGTGGCCTTGTCGTATAGTTTGGTATCAGGTGGCATGATTCCTTCAACTTTGTTCTTCTTTCTCAAGATTGCTGACACTACTCAGAGTCTTTTGCAGTTCTATATAAATTTTTGGAATATTTATTCTAGTTCTGTGAAATATTCCATTGGTATCTTGATAGGAATTACATTGAATCTATAGTGTCTTTTGGGTAGTATGGATATTTTAATGTTAATTCTTCCTATTCATGAACATAGTGTACAATGTCTGTCCAGAAAGTATCCATGTAATATAAAAAATAGAAACATTTATTGAAGAAGATACAAGATATGAGAAACATTGCACATAGAACAATGATGCCTCAGTCCCCTTCAGAGTAGGCATCTTGAAACCTTACACATTCTCTCAATTGCCATCAGGTGCCCTGTCGTATTTTCCTGATTCTCATTGACAGTCTGGAATCTCTTCCTTTCAAAGGTGATTTTAGTTTTGAGAAAAGCCAGAAGTCACAGGGTGGCAAATCTGGGCTATAGTTGGTGGGGAGCACTGAGTCACCTGGTGATTTGATGTTTCACCAAAAAAACTGTACACGAGACATGATGCAAGGGTGGGTGTGTTGTCAGGATGAAGCTGCCAGTCACCAGTTGCCCAAAGTTGTGGCCTTCTGAATCATCTCAGTAGTTTCCACGGAGGAATGTTCAAACTTAATGCAAAATCTGGTGCAGATTCGTTGCTTTTCTTGCTCAGTCAGTTTGAATGTGATGGCCACACAGTACACATGCTCACTCAATGGTGTGCCTGCTCTGACCGGTACAGTGAAGTTACCATTGTTCACACATGCTCATTCCAGTCTACTCTCCTTGGTTGCCAGGTTACATAGATATCACACAAACTGTTCTCATTATATTAACAATTGTTGGACTTTTCCTGGACAGACTTGATATGCTTCTATTTATTTGTGTCTTCTTCTGTTTCCTTCTTCAGTGCCTCATAATTTTCCAAGTACAAGTCTTTTGCATCCATAGGTTAAATTTATTCTTAGGTATTTTATATTTTTTGATGCAATTGTATATGAGATTTTTTTCTTAGTTTCTCTTTCTGATAATTCATTGTTGCTGCATAAAAGTATTTTTATCTGATTTCCGGATATTTATGTTGTATTTTGCTACTTTACTAAATTCATTTATTAGTTCTAGTAGTTTTTCAGTGGTATCTTAAGGGTTCTCTATATACAATATCACGTCATCTGCAAATAATGACAGTTTTACTTCTTCCTTTCCAATTTGGATGCCTTTTATTTCTTCTTCTTGTATGATTGCAGTACTACATTGAATAAGAATGGTGAAAGTGGACATCCCTGTCTTGTTCTTGATGTTAAGGGAACACTTGTAGTTTTTGCTCATTGAGTATAGTGTTGGCTGTGGGTTTGTCATATATGGTCTCTATTATGTTGAAGTATGTTCTTCCCTCTATTCCACTTTGTAAGAGTTTTTATCACAAATGAGTGCTGGATTTTATCAAATGCTTTTTTGGCATTTATTGATATGATCATAGGGTTTTTGGCCTTCATTTTGTTTATGTGGTGTATCACATTTTTTTTATTTGAGAATATCATACCAACCTTGTATCCCTGGAATAAATCTCACTTGATCATGGTGTGTGATTTTTTTTTTTGATCTTTTTAATGTATTGCTAGAACCTGTTTGCTAATATTTTGTTGAAATTTTAGCATCTATGTTCATCAGCAATATTGGCCTATGCTTTTCTTTCTTTGTAGTGTCTATCTGGTTTTGGAATTAGGATTATGCTGGCCTTGTAAAATGATCTTGAGAGTCTTCCCCCCTCTTGAATTTTTTGGGAATAGTTTGAGAAGGATAGGTGTTAGTTCTTCTTTGAAAGTTTGGTAAAATATAACTGTGAAGCCATCTGGTCCAGGACTTTTGTTTGTTTGGAATTTTTTTTTATTACTGCTTCAATTTCACTAGTTGTAATCTGTCTATCCACATTCTCTGATTCTTTCCAATTCAGTATGCTTTCAGGAATTTATCTATTTTTGTCCAGATTGCCTAATTTGTTGGCATATAGTTGTTTATAATATTTTCTTACAATTCTTTGTATTTCTTTGATGTCAGTTGTAACTTCTCCTCTTTCATTTCTGATTTTACTTATTTGGGTCCTCTATCTTTTTTTCTGGATGGGTCTAATTAAAGGTTTGTCAATCTTGTTTATCTTTTCAAGGAACCAGCTCTTGACTTCATTGATATTTTGTATTTTTAGACTCTATTTCACTTATTTCTACTCTGTTCTTTATTATTTCATTTCTTCTATTCACTTTGGGATTTGCTTGCTTTTCTTTTTCAAGTTCCTTTAAGTGTAAAGTTAGATTGTTTATTTGAGATTGTATATGAGATTTTTTTCTTAGTTTCTCTTTCTGATAATTCATTGTTGGTGCATGAAAATACATCTGGTTTCTGGATATTTATGTTTCTTGTTTCTTGAGGTAGGCCTGTAATGCTATGAATTTCTCTCTTAGGACTGCTTTTTATTTTGGGGTGTTGTGTGTTCCTTTTAATTTGTTTTCAGGTAATTTTTTATTTCTTCCTTGATCTCATTGTTAATTCATTCATTGTTTAGCAACATGTTATTTAACCTTCGTGTCTTTGTGTGTTTTTCAGTTTTTTCCCCTTGTGGTTGATTTCTGGTTTAATACCATCATGGTTAGAGAAGATGCTTGATATGATTACAGTCTTCTTGAGACTTTCTTTGTGTCCTAATCTGTTGCCTGTCCTAGAAAATGTTTTATGTGCACTAGAAAAGAATGTATATTCTGCTGCTTTGGGGCAAAATGCTCTGAAGATATCAATTAAATCCATCTGCTCTAGTGTATCATTAAGGCTGCAATTTCCATATTGATTTTCTGTCTGGAAGATCTATTCATTGATACCAATGGGGTAGTGAAATCCCTAACTATGACTGTATGACTGTCAATCTCTTCCTTTATGTCCACCAAGACTTGCTTTACATATTTAGGTATTCTATATTGGGTGCATATGTTTACATGTGTTATAACCTCTTGTTGGATTACTCCCTTTATCATTATGTACTGTCCTTCTTTGTCTCTTACTATAGCCTTGGTTTTAAAGTCTATTTTGTCAGGTTTAAGAATTGCTATCCCAGTTTTTTTCTTTCCATTTGCATGAAATATCTTTTTCTATCCCGTCACTTTTAGTCTATGTGTATCTTTAATTCTGAGGTGAGTCTCCTGTAGACAGCATGTATATAGGTCTTGTTTTCTTATCATTTAGCTACCCTATGTCTTTTGATTGGAACTTTTAAGCCATTTATGTTGAAAGTGATTATTGAGCCCTGGCCAGTATGGCTCAGTTGGTTGGAGCATCTTCCCGTACCCAAAAGGTTGCGGGTTTGATTCCTGGTCAGGGCACATACCTGAATTGCAGTTTAATCCCTGGTCCATGTGTGGGTATGTGCAATCTGCTCCCCCGCTCCCCAGTCTGGACAGTACAATCCCCATCCTGGTGCTGATCCCTTGTCTGGGAGAGTACAGGATGCAACCAGTCAATGCTTCTGTCTTGCATTGATGTTTTTCTCTGTCTCCCTTCATGTCTCCCTTCCTTGCTCTCCAAAGGGAATGAGAAAATATCCTTGGGTGAGGATAAAAAAAAGCAAAGTGATTATTGATAGTTACATACTTATTGCCATTTTATTCTTTTACCTACGCTCTTCTGTTTCCCCCTCTTCCTCCTCCTCCTTCGTCATCGTCTTCTTGTTCTTCAAGAAGGCCCTTTAACATTTCTTGTAATACTGGTTTGATGGTAACAAACTCCTTTAGCTTTTTCTTGCCTGGGAATCTCTTTATTTCTTCTTCAATTTTAAATGATAGCCTTGCTGGGTAAAGTAGTCCTGGTTGTAGTTCTCCACTTTTCATCACTTAGAATATTTCTTGCCAATCCCTTTTAGCCTGAAATGCTTCTGTTAAGAAATCAGCTGTCTTATGGGAGCTTCTCTGTAGGTAACTGTATTTCTCTTGCTGCTTTTAAGATTCTCTGTCTTTAACTTTTGCTATTTTAATTATGATATGTCTTGGTGTGATCCCCCTTGGGTCCAACTTGTTTGTGACTCTCTGTGCTTTCTGGACTTGTGTGTTTTTTTCTTTCACAAGTTTAGGGAAACTTTTGGTCATTATTCTTCAAGTACATTCTTGATCTCTTGTTCTCTCTCTTCTCCTTCTGGTACCCTTATGATGTAGATGTTTCTATGTCAAACAATCTACCTTTGTGTCTAGAGCTAGAGAGATGGAATTTCACACACCTTTTGGCTACATCAGTTAGGCTGCAAGTAACAAAAAAGCATGGTGTCAGGGGCTTAAACAATAAGAATCCAGGTCTTTTCCATGTTTCTGACTGATCTCCTCAGCATGTTGGTTCTTCCTTGTGCTAGTGCCTCAGGGTGGTGAGGTGGCTGCTGCAGTTTCAGTCCTTACATTCAGAAATGACAATATCCAGTGGAGGAAGGGGGTGCCCAGCTCTTTCTGGGCCTCTCCTTTTATAAAACTTTACCCAGAAGCCCTTCAGAAGGTTTCTTCAAAAAGGTTTTTATTTTATTGGCCAGGACTTGGTCACATGGTCTTTCCTAAACAAATCACTGGCATGATGAAGGGGATTACCATGACTGGCTCAAGCAATGAAGATTCCCATGGGTCATGCTTCCCTGAGTCATGTTGGAGAGGAGTGGACACCTGGACAAAAGTGGGGGCACTCTGGTGATGGAGCACAGGGCATGGCTGTGGGGCAGGCATTTACTACAGTGTCTTCGGCTAATGGGTTTTTTGCTCTTTAAGCCTCAGTTTCCTTATCTGTAAAGTGCGAATAATAATAGTAGTACTTTTCTTACACTGTTGTGAAGATTAAATGTGATCATTCATGCTAAGTTGTTAACAAGTGCCTGGCACATAGTATGTATTAAATTAGGTGTTAGTAATAGCATGTGAACTTGAGCACATTATTTACCCTGTATGGGTGTGAGCACTGTGAATACAAAGATGGTATTAATCTCCTCCAGGGTCCCACCTGCCTTTTTTAACAGCAACTGAAGTATTATTGTGGTCCTAACACTACGGCATCTTTGTTAGCAGCATTGGCTTTTGAATCAGGCTAGGGTCCTCCATTCACTGTAGTATAGCTTTAGTGATGTTAGTTAACCTCTCTGAGCCTCACCTTCCTCTTCTGTAAAAATGGTGATACTATTACTCACCTCATAAGGTAGTTGGGTGGGTTAAGTAAATGAGACAGAAATTACCAGTAGCTAGTGGGCATAGGGGTCTGGCACACAGCAGGCTTTAATAAAACTCTTTAGCCTTCCTGTCCTATCCTGGGTGCTCATTTCATTTGGAGCAAGACCCTAAACAGAGAGTAGAGTGTCCACTCCCTTGGGGGAGGTAAGGTGAAGCCAACTATCTTTGTCAGAGTTTAGGTCCCCAAGGGACTGGGGTGCCCATCAGGAAGCAAGCAGAGGCCCAGTATTTTAGAGGGGGCTGAAAGGCCATGGCAAAGGGCAGGCCAGAGCTCAGACGGCATGAGGTTATCCAGAGCTCCCTGGAAACTTTAGATGCTGAATCTCCGATAGCACCGCTAATTCTAATGCCCACTGTCTGCCTTGACTGGGACTGGTCCAGCTGCAGGTGAAGGCCTCCCACTGGAGGTGACCAGGACTGGGGGTGGGGGTGGAGATAAAGGCGAACAGATAAGCCAGCGGGTGTGAAAAATTCCTGGAGTTGCTGGAGTTGGTCTCTACAGCCTGGGGGTCTTGTTGATCCAGCCTGGCTGCCCCTGGCCATCCCTGACTCTCTAGACCTGCTATTGGGGGCAATGCAGGTCTGTGGGCTCCTGCCCAGGCCCTGTCAGATGGGGGTGGCTCTGAGCAGGGTTTCTAGAATTCTCTTGTGTGGGTTCAAGTGCCGACTAGGCCTGATCCTGTTTAGCTTCTGAGATCAGACAAGGTCAGGAGCATTCAGGGTAGTGTGGCTGTAGACCCTCCTGCCTGGGTCAAAGCTCAGCTCTGTCACTCATTGTCTAAGTGATGTGAGCCAAACCCTTCACCTCTGTGTTCATAAGTTTGCCCAACTGACCTACCTCTTAGGGTTGTTGGGATTTAAAGTGGGTAAACACCCAGCACAAGGCCTGGCACACAGCAAATGCTCACTAAGGATTAGTTGTTATGTAAGGATGATAAACATTTCCAGCTTTCACAAAGCTAATCATGCTTTCTTTTTCTTGCTCTTCTATGGTCCAAGATCTCACTACTGAGGGGAAGAAGGGTGAAGAGGAAGATGGAAAAAGCCGAGTTCATTAGTGATTAAGCATCAATATAGCTGCCCAAAGGGCCTGTGAAACTGCCAGAGAAGCTGGTGTGGGCACAGAAGGGTCCAGGGGTGGAGGATTAGCAAGGAAGGGTGGGGAGGGAGCTTGAATCAGCAACTCAATTCATGGCTCAGGAGAGGGTTGGAGCATCTGTTCCTGGAGAGTGCTCAGGAGCAGCCCATGCAGGAGAAATAACCTTTCTCCCTTCTCCAGAATGATGCTTCCTGGGGTGGTGATGTCATTTGGGAGCCTGGAAGGCCAGGCCCAGGGACAGCTCCACATGCCACCTTGGTATTGTTGACAATCTTGTCCTGAGCCAGCCATTATCTAGAGGACTTTTCATACCCCATAATAGTCCCCAGGTCTCCTGAAGATTATGTTTGTCCTGCTTCTGTCCCCCAACACTGCACACACCCAGCAGGGCTAATCTGCAGCATGCCTTTCCGCAGGGTGTTCAGGCAGCCAGGGCTCTGGTCTCTGACAAGGTCGCGAGGCTCTGAGGGCTGGTGGGGGTTGGACTGAATACAGGAAAGGCTCTTCTGCATCTGTGGGTCTGATGGAGCCTGATGTTTTCCAGCTGTGTTCTAGAGAACACTAGTTCCACAGAATGCTCTGTAAAGGTGCTTACAAGTCCTGCAAAACAGACCTCATTGCTTTGTTTAACCTTTTGTTAAACATATTTAACCACGGGATCTTAGTTTCTGTAGAACCCTTTAACATTCCAAGGCAATGGTGTTTGTGGGAACCACTTTGGGCACAAATGACGTAGGAAAGAAAGCACCTGCTGTGGAGTGGGGACCCACTTCTCCAGTCTCAGTCATGCATGTCTGTACAAGCTGAGTGACTGGGACACGCCAAGCCCTGTCCCTGGGTTTCAGTTTCTTCAGCGTCAGAGTAATGCCGGTGATGATAATGCCTCCTACTTTACTTCCATACAAGAGTGTTTTCTTAAAAACAAAACAAAACAAAACTCTTCACAATGGAATATTTCAAACAGATCCCCAAACTGAGGGAACAGCAGAGTGCCTTCTCGTGTCTGCATCATCCTGCCTCAGCAGTAATTTGCATTTTGCCTCTTATTTCATCTATCTCTCTTGTTTATAAGAATGATTTGAAGATATAAAATTAAGTCTGTGAAAGTGCTTTGCACACTTTAAAGTGCTATACAAATGGAAGACATCTATTACTACTATTATTAGGTTTATTATTTCTTATTCTTAAAGTTCAAAGTTCTGCATAAATGTAAGATATCTGTCATCATTATTATTTTGCTTATAATTTTTTTTAAGATTTTGTTTATTTTCAGGGGGAGGTGAGGGGACAGAGAAAGAGAGGGAGAGAAACATCAATGTGTGGTTGCCTCTTATGCGCCCCTCACTGGGGACCTGGCCTGCAACCCAGGCATGTGCCCTGACTGGGAATCGAACTGGCAACCCTTTGGTTTGCAGGCCAGCACTCAATCTACTGAGACACACCAGCCAGGGCTAATTTCTTATTACTATCCAGTCACGTCATCAAAAATGTCCAGTAATGTGTATATTTACACACCTCCATTTGTGAGAAGATGATCTGAGCCCTGAGGGTATTGAACTTAAAATCCGGCCCTGCTGCCTAGGGGGCTTACAGTCTAATTGGAGAGGCAAGAAGGAAGGTCCAAAAAGCAGCTTTGCAATAGCTGGTGGTGCCCAGGCAGCGAGGAAGTCGGCAGTGCTGAAACATTTCAGGGAAGGAAGGGAGCAGGGGGCTGAGGAGTGGCCGGCTGAGGCTTTTCCTCATTGGAGAGGTTTTTTCCTGCCCAGTGAGTTTGGGAGCTTGGCTGGGCCTGGAGGCAGCTGGAAGGATAAAATGCCGTTTTGGTTACATAGCCACGTAAGCCTGAAATGATCTGATGGTCCTGAAGGCAGACGGAGGCTGAGCCTGTGTGAATGACGCTAATCCCCTCTCTCCTTGCAGCTAAAGGGGCTGCCATCACCTTCCCTGCCAGGATGAAGAGCATGTACTGCTACAACTTTCAGGTAGAACTTGGTGCAGCCTCAAAACAAACAGGGTTGGAATCAAACAAAATAACCCAAACCTTTCTGAGGCCTGCCCATTGTCCAGTGGGTCCTCTACTTCTGACCATCTTGGCTGCCTCCTGGTCCCTGATCTGGGGCCATCGGCCGCACTACTGACTGCTGCCCCCCTCTCCCCACAGTCTGGGCTTTGCCAAAGACCCTCCTCCCTGGGAAACTCTTGCTGGCCCTCTTCCTTCTGCAGGGAAGAGACTCACAGATTGGGGTGTGCAGCCTTGTTAGGGCCTCCAAGCTGTCATCCCTTTGAATTATCTGTGCAGAAGACGGAATGGCAGCATCAGAGTGCAGTTCAGGGAGGAACAGACAACTCTCTTTTGGCAATAGATGCATTTGGCTTGCATTTGCCTTTTAAAACACATAAGCCAAGAGAAAATTTCACATAAAAATATGTATTTTCAATTTCCTTTAAATAATTAGATCTATGATCCCAGGCCTGCATTCTTGCTTGGCAGCAGTGGAGGGAGCTGAGCGGTGGCCTTTGGTTTGGCTGGGGCCTGTGCCGTCTGAGCCGCCACAGCCCTCTAGGAGTTTTGGACTCATCGACATTCCTGGCCAGGTGGGGAATTGGGTTGGGGACCCCAACCGCAGAGAGCTGCGTCGCGCTGAGAAGCTACAAGGCAAGATGACCCCAGAGCTATTTCTGCCTGACGTTCTTGTTTCTGGTCCTGATGACTCTGTCGTCATTGTTTGACTGAGAGCACTCTCCTTGAGTGATGCATAGGGTCTTGACAGGAAACAGGTGGCACAGTCAAGCTGGGTAATTGATGAGAGTGTAACAGAGGGAGTGTTTCCAAAAGTGACGGCAGTTTAGGAAAATAGGCAGAGGACAGTGCAGCACCCTGAGTCCAGCAACCATGGGGAACAGGAAGCACCCCTGGGTACACAGGGCTTGGAGGGGGTGCTGGACGGAGAGCTCTGCCTGGCAGGACAAGGTCTTCCAGGAGGGATGTGGGCAAATGGCAGTGCTCCTGCTCCCTCTCCTCCTGCTCTGTGGGTTCCTGCGGCTGCTCCATTGGCCAAACCCAGCCTGAAGCCACAGATCAAGGGGAACTATTATACAGTCCATACTGGTCAGCTTCCTGGGGCCCAGGGCAAAGGGGAGAAGTGTGGGGAGAAAGTTTATAGGAACAAATGGAAAGTTCCCAGCACAGGCCATGTTACACTAAGTCGACAGATCGCCAGCCGGCTGTTACAGGTGGTGGTTGTCTGTGTGGGGAAGCTGGCCTGATAATGGGGAGCAGGTTCTTCACTGAGGTGGAGGCTAGGATTTCTGGGGGCTGAGGACCTCCTCACTTGCAGACTTGCCTGGCCTGGCTTTCTGCCTTGTCGGGTCTGGCTCCTTTCCAGCATGTGCCCGTGTGGGTGGGTGGGTACCCCCCACCCCTGCCGCCAATAGCTTTCCCTTTCTCTGGAGCTCCCTCCACAATAACTCTAAAAGGGAACTTGGAGCTGTGTGTGGCATCTTCTGAAGAGCCTTCCAGGTGTGACGTGATTTATAATGTTCCCTCACCCCCAAATTATCTTCCCCACTAGCCTGCCTTTTGAAATTCTGTGCAGCTGCCCAGCCTCTGAGAAAGTTATGGCTTGGAGGGCCTTCTCATCCTCTCATTCAGCAGGGAGCAAACTGAGGCCCAGAGAGAGGAAGTGACTGGCTCAAGGTCACAGGGTGACTTAGGGCTGGAACAGGAACAGAGACCTGCACTAGCGTCTGGGCCTCTGCCCCAGTTACCCAGCTGGTGTTTTGGGGTTAGACTCTGACAGGAAGGCAGGGGCAGTCCCGCAGCTGGGTGGCTGGCCCAGGTAGTCTTAGGAGATGGGGATCTGAAGCATAAAGGAATCTCCTGTTGAACTGAGACAGGGTTAGTGCTGTCTGGGGCCTCAGGCAGAGTAGAGATGGAGAAGTATATATAAAACAGAATCATTACAGAGCAAGCTGCAGGCAGCAGAGCCCAGCCCTGGGATGCGCTGGGAGAGGAACACACTGTCTGTTCCTTCCCCCTCCCTCTCCCCTCTGCCCTCTCTGCAGGGATATGTAAGAGGCTGAAAATGTGGGGCCAGGCATGGAGAAGCAGGCCCCTGTCGGGCGGTGGGCACAGAGAAGAGGAGGGAATTCTCTGGAGGGAGAAGGCCCACGTCCAGCTCTGCCATGTGGCATCTAAAGTGCTGGGCTTTTGTTTTCATTTATACAACATGAGAAAAATAATACCGTAAGGATTGCTATAGGATTTATTGTTATTAATACCCACATTGATAATAATACCGAGGATAAAAAGCTATCATTTATTGAGGCTTACTATGTGGCAGGCACTGGGCTCCACAATTTCCGTGCATTATTTCACTTAATCCTCACAGCAGCTCCACGAGGAAACTGAGGCTCGAGATCATTGGGCAGGTTAGCAGTGTGGCAGGGATATGATAGGTGTCGGAAGATATTCTCCATAAACTGCAAAACCCTGACATGATTTCCGCTGACCTAAGCAAAAGTGCGATAGCCCACCACCATCCACATCAGTCCCCACAGTCTGTGGACATCCTCGGGGACTTCTTCCAGAAGGGGGTTTCCTGGGTCTCTCTGGGCCTGTGTGTTCTCCACCCTCAATGCCACCTCCCAGGAATCCTGCCCTGGGATTGTTTTTCTGAAGGAGGAAAAGGGGCTGCAGACGAGAAAGCAGTCTTCTGACTTAACTGCTGAACCTGGACCCTGTGCTCCCGGGGAGCACAGAGCCCCAGAGGGCTGAGGGTCTGCTTCTGGGTACGTATGAGTGTGTATGTGTGAGAACATGTTGATGTGTAAATGTGTGTGTTAACATATTTTGTGATTGTGTGCACAGGTGAGTGTGAGTATATGCATGTGTGTTTATGTGTGAGTCTGAGTGTGGGTATGAACATGTAGGGAGTAAATGTGTGTAGAAAAGCATTTTTGCATGTGCATGAGTGTGTGTATGTGTGTATGTATTTGGCTGTGTGCATATATGAGCTGTTTATGTGTACGTGTGTACTTCAATGTGTGAACATATGTGTTTACTTGAAAATGCATGCCTATGTGTGAGATTATATGTTCCTTTCAGTGTATATGTTGTGTGAATGAGTGTGTATACATGTGTGTATGTGCATGAGTGTGTGGGGGTGTGTGCATGTCTGTGTATGTATGTCAGCTGTTTATGGGAGGGTGTGTGTGCTGAAATGGGTATGACCTTATATGAGTGTATGCTTGCCAATATATGCCTGTGTGCAAGTGTGTGTATACATCCACTGGGTCCCTGCCTCCCTAGGGCAATTGTTTGGGAAGCATTTTAATTATCCGTACCTGATGGAGGAGGCTGGTAGGGTACGGAATGGTGTCACCCACTGAGCGCTGGTCTCCTACCCCCTCACGGGGTCTCATAAAAGCCAATTGTCTACTGAACAGCTCCCTTGGCTATCAGCCTCCTTGGGAGAGTGCTGATGTTTACTGCCATCCTTAGGCAAATGGAGTGTAGGCTATGGGTAAGCACACTGTAGAGGCCTCTTTCCGGCGGGGCTGCTTGACTCTCCCCGGTGATGGGACATGGCTGGGCTTTGGCACAGCTCCCAAACAGGCACTTGGTAGAGGTGCTGGGCTGTGACCAAGTGTGAGTCTCTGCCAGGCCACACACCGTGGACAGGGGAAACAGATGGCGGGGCCGGCCCTTCTGGCTGGCTTCTCCTCTGTGCTGGGCCTCTTCTGTTGCACTCCTGCCTTCTTGTTCCAGGGCCCTAAGGATGGCTGGAGTCTGCTGCTTTGCTCTTTCTTATACCCTCATCCTCTAGCACTCAAATGAGCCAAGACCCTTGCTCATGGGGAGGAGAGGGATTGGCTGGTCCCGGCTGAAGGGAGAGAGGGCTGGGGGAAGAACTGCGTAATTCAAAGAGAAATGGGGGTTTGGAGGTATTGGCTGAGGTGAATAAGAATTTTGTAAGTTTTGCCCATCGCTAAGCTGAATAATGACATTCACTCTCCCATCTTGGGAAATATTCTAGCTAATCCTTCTATAGCACTTATGCTATGGCAAGAACTGTATACGTATTAGTTCATTTTATCCACACAACAGTCTTATGAGGTAGATAATGTTGTTACCTCTTCATTTTATAGCTGACAAATATAAGGGTCAGAGAGGCGAAGTACGTTATCCAAGGTCACACAGCTGGTAACAGGCAGAGCTGGGATTTGATACTAAGAGGTCTCATTTTAGAGACTGCTCTTAACTATTACATTATATTAAGTCTTGAAGTAGCAAGTTGTCCTGTTATTGACTGAATTTCCACCTTGCAAACCGATTCAAAGAAAGAGGTCACTCACTGTCCTCGTCGGTGAAGCAGGGAACTGGTACTTGGAGGGAGGTTGTAGCAGTGGAAGGAGGCTGCTCCACACACACCACGCGGTGCAGAGGCGTGTCCAGGGGCTCGCGCTCCTGGGGCTCCATCCTTCTAGTGCTCCCCTGTCCTCCACGTTGCAACTGCCCAACAAATGATTTTTAAAATAAAATTTTTTTGATACAGCATTATTGAAATACAATCCACCCACCATACACTTCACTATTTAAAAGCATACAATTAAAGGTTTTTAGTATATTCAGAGTTGGGCCACCACCACCACAATCACCCCCGAAAGAAACCCCACACCCATTTGTAGTTACTACCCATCTCCTTCCCCGAGTCCCTGGCAGCCACTGATGTACTTTCTGCCTCTGTGGACTTGCCTGTTCAGGACATTTCATATAAATGGCATCATATAACGTGTGGCCTTTTGTGACTGGCTTCTTTCATTTAGCAAAATGTTTTCAAGGTTCATCCATATTGGACCATGAACTAGTACTTCATTGCTTTTTATGCTGAATAGTACTCCACTGTGTGGCTAGACCACCATTTATTTCTCCATCGATTGGTGGACGGATACTTGGGTTGTTTCTACTTTTCAGCTGCGACGAACAATGCTGCTGTGTCTGTGTACAAGCTTTTCCGTGGATATGTTTTCATTTGTGTTGGATCTGTACATATGGGTGGAACTGCTGGGCCGCTGGAGGAGCAGCCAGACTGTTTTCCAAAGTGGCTGCAGCGTTTTACATTCCCACCAGCAAGGTATGAGGGTTCCATTTTCTCTGTCCTTCTCGACACTTGCTATTTTCTGTTCTTTTGATAGTGGCCATTTGATGAAGGTGAGGCGATAGTGCATTGTGACCTAGCTTTGCATTTCCCTGGTGATTAGTGATGGTGAGCATCTTTTCGTGTGGTTGTTGGCCATTTGTGTATCTTCTTTGGAGAAATGTCTGCTCATATCCCTTGCTTATTTTTGAATTGGGTTCCAACAAGTTGATTGAAGGAAAGAATGAAGGAGTGAGTGGGCCAGCCTTCTCCATGTCAGGCGCTGGGGATGCCTAGATGGATAAGACCCAGTTCTTGCCCTCAGGGAGCTCTGTGCCAGAGCTGGAGACAAACACACAATTGAGGAATCAGTGCTTGAACAACAGTAGATGTGAGAGGTTGGGTTAAGGAAGGAAGGAAGGCTTCCTGGAGGAGGAACAATTTGAGCTGGGTCTTTAAAAGGAGTAGGCACAGTTTTAGTTGGGGAGCAGTGGGAAATAAAGGGTGGGGGAAGGGTGTGCCAGGGTGGGGTTAGGCATTTCGAGGGTGGTTTTGGATCCAAGGGAAAGGAACCAAGAGAAGTGCCTGCATAACGGAGGGGCACGGAGTGGCAGACGCTTAAATATGCCATCCAGACCTGCTTGTCCTCAAGCCCTCCTAACAGAACTGCTGAAGCTGCTGCTGTGGTGTCGAGTGGGTCCTTTTATGTTTTAGTGATTATCCTGCCACCTACCAAAAATAATTTCATCCGGGGAAGGAGGAAGGTGGTGGTATTGAACACTGCTGCTGTGCAAGTGTAAGTGGCCTAATTGGGATTCATAAATCCACGTTTTAACAAGCACAATTAGGAATACTTATTGCAGGCCAGCTTGAGCGAGTCAGGAAAGTGCTGGTCGCAGGAACAGGTTTTATGCGGTGTTATTTAATGGATGGAAGACTTGGTTTGATTCTGGCGTCCCGATCAGTCACTAGGGGGGCAAGTCTCAACTTAAAAGTGGAATTTTACCCAAAATTTTAATTTTCAGTAGGTTATTAGGCAATATTATAATGGGGAAGAGGTTCTTTGGGGAAAAATGGCAAATTCCATAAGTTGGGA
>PVKU01004401.1:104299-148201 GCA_004027475.1 Anoura caudifer
GGGGGGGGGGGGGGGTGGGGGTGGGGGGGGTAGAGAGTCCTGGGGTGAGATTAATCTGGAAAGCTTTGAAAGGAGAAGCAGGATTGAATGGGGCTGGGAGGATGGGCAGGATTCAGGAGTGTGGAAGGGAGGAGGGAGCCCTGGAGCTGCTGGGAGCCCCCAACCCAGGCAGCCTTCCCCTGAGGAGAGGTGCCGGGAGGAAGGCAGGCCGGGCTCTCAGCAGGGACAGAGCACTGCTGCCTGGGGCCCCTACCCAGGGGGCCACACATGAGCTGGGAGGCCTGGGAGCTAGTCCTGGCCTGCTGCTATCTCACCTTGGGACTTGAGAAGGTGCCTTCCCTCTGTGGATCTCAGAGTCACCTTGAATGCTCTCTCAGGATCCTCCAGCCTGGATGCTGTGAGCTATGGAGAGACTCTGGCTCTCTCTGGAGCTGGGGGAGGTGGGGGAGAGACTGCGGGAAGGAAGGGGTGGTGGTGCTGCTGCCCGAGGTAGGCACAGGATGCTCCAGGGGGTTCCCAGGTGGGAATGGGGTGAGACTCTGGGGGTGCAGAGTAAAGAGGAGCACCTGAAGACCCTCACATACCAGAGGCCAGAACACTCATGGGTCCGGTCAATTAAAGAAATCCTCACAGAGAGACAGATTTGCAATTATTTCTTGATAAAAATGAAAACAAGAAAGAATGGATGGATGAAAGAATGATGGACTTTCTCTGCCTGATGGAAAGGAAAGACCCCTGCTTTGGAGTCAGGCAGGCCTAGGTTTGGTCCCTGTTCTGCCCTTATGGGCTGTGTGTTGTTGGACATATTACTTAACTTTTCTGAATTGACAAGTTTTTTGTTTTTGGGGTTTTTTTTTTTTTTTTTGGTCTGCAAAATGGAGTTTTTAATAATGCTTATGTCACAATCTTGTTGTAATAATCAGGTGAAAGACAATCACATGCCCGGTGCACATCAGGTGGTTAATCATGTGTGTTCCCTTCTCCCCTTCCTGTTCCTCACCCACCTCTTTCCAGTTGGAACATTGTGATTCTTACACCTGCTCTGCCTCCAGCTAAGCTTGTTGAGGCTCTAAGGAGGTATGACACGTATGTAAAGAGTACTTTGTGAACTGTACTTTGCAACAATGAAGGGGCAAGTCTTGTTTTTGCAAGGCCATTCAGAGTAGTAGCTAGGGTAGTGATGGAGGGGAGGAAAGAAGGGCGGGTAAACAGGGTCTCAGAGCACCCTGAGGGCCAAAAGGCGGGGAGATGGGCCAGAGCTACCAGGGTGGCTATTGCTTCCACGAAGGTCTCACCTTCAGGCACAGCTCCGCGGTTAGCGGGCCCAGGTGAGGAAATCTGGAAGCCCTGTATTCCAGAGGAACTGGGGTCCCTGGGGAACCTTGTTTGACCTTGAAGGGTGGAATCAAACACATCAGCAGTTCCAGGACGCAGACTTGGGGAGCTGCACCGGTTGGGATGAAGAGGGGAGCTAAGATTTACTCAGCAACTGTCCATGTGTCGCTGTGACGTCAGATGTTTTCAACACCATGCCATCTGTAAATTGTGCGTTGTGGGTTGCTATTCCTGTGTGAGAATTCACATGTAAGGAACCTAGGCTCAGAGAAATGAAGTGAACTTTTCCAAAACTATGGATTGAGCAAATGGTGAAGTGGAAATCAAGCCTGTTGTCTGTCTCTAGAGCTTTCTCTAAATCAATTCTGACCAATGAGAACATTTTTTTTTCTCTTTACATTTATAAAACATTGAATCCTCCAAACACTTCTTTTAAAACCTTTCATTTTAAAATAATGTAAGGCTCACACAGAAGTTTCAGATATAGTGGAGAGTTCTCAGGTACTCTTCACCTAGCTTCCCCTGATAACATTTTACATACCTGTAGTCTAATTATGAAAACCAGGAATTGATGTGGCACCACGCTGTTAACGAAACTACAGACCTAATTTGGATTTTATCAATTTTTACATGTGTGTGTATCTCTGTGAATTTTGTTATAGGTACAGATTCATAGAACCACTACCACAAGCGGGATACAGAATTGTTCAGTCACCCCCCAGCCCCAAAACTCCCTCCTGCTACCCCTTCATAGTCCTACCCTTGCTTCCACACTCCTCTGGTGACCGCCGATCGGGTTTTCATCACTCTAATTTGTCATTTTGAGACTGCCATATAAATGGAGTCACACAGTACACAACCTTTTGAGATTGGCTTTTCTCACTGTACATGATTCGCTGGAGATTCATCCAGGGTGTCGCCTGTATCGGTTTGCCCCTTCTTGTTGCTGAGTATATCCCATGGCGTATTTCCTAGGGCTGTTGTAACAAAGTAGCACAAACTGGGGGCTTAAAACAAAAAGTTATTCTCACGGTTCTGGAGACCAGAAGTCTGAAATGAGGGTGCCAGCTGCACTGTGCTGCTTCGGGGCTCTAGGGGAAAACCTTCCCTTGCCTCTTCCAGGTGCTGCTGGCTGCCAGAAACCCTGGTGCCCCTGGCTTGTGGGAGCACCACTCCAGTCTCTGCCTCCATCCTCACATCGCCCTCCCTGCAGGGTGCCGGTCTTTGGATTTAGGGCCTGCCTTAATCAGTAAGACCTCACCTTGACTAACTGTATCTGCAAAGACCCTATTTCCAAATACATTCATATTTTAAGGTTCTGGGTGAACGTGGATTTGGGAGGACACTATTCAGCCCGGTGTACACATGCCATGGGTGTCTTACGGTGTGTTTAACTGTTCGCCCATTGAAGGACATCTGGGTGGTTTCCAGGTTTGGACCATTACAAATAAAGCTGCTACAGACATTCTTGTGCAGGTTTTTGTGTGAATGTGAGTTTTTATTTTTCTGGGATAAGCATTCAAGAGTGCAGTTGCTGGATCATATGGTAGTTGTGTGTTTAGTTTCTAGAGGGACTGCCAAGCTGTGTCCCAGAGTGGCTGTGCTGTTTGACGTCCCCACCAGCAGTGCACGGGCAACCCAGGCTCCCTGCGTTCTGGCCAGTGTTTGGTGCTGTCGCTGGTTCTGTGTTAGCTGTTCTGGTGTGAGATGCTCAGTGACATCTCATTGTGGTTTTAATTTTCATCCTCCTAGTGGCTAATGATGTTGAAGATCTTATTATGTGCTTATTGGCCTCTTTGGTGAAGTGTTTCAAGTGTTTACCTATTTTTCAGTTGGATTGTTGATTTTTTACTTTTGAGTTTAGAGAGTTCTTTATATATTCTAGATACAAGTTCTTTGTTGGATGTGTGATTTGCAAGTGTTTTTCTCCCACTCTGTAACATGTCTCATCATTCCTTTGACACCATCTTTTGCAGAGCAAAAGGTTTTAATTCTAATGAGGTCTAATTGATCGATTCTGCTATGGATTGTGCTTTCGTAGTCACATTTAAGAACCTTTTGCTCTAGGAGATTTTCTCCTACGTTTTCTTCTAAAAGCTTTTAGGTTCTACATTTAAGTCTATTCATTCTGAGTTAAAAACATTTCTTTATGTCTGTCTACAGAGACATCCCTATACCTGTATCTATACATCCAGATAAGGCTTTGGTCAAGGCCTCATCACATTGTTCTGACACCATATGCTTAAAGGCTGTTCTTTATGTCTCAGCAACTTCAGCTTTCAGCGTGGTAATATCCTAAACGGGCACTTTCGTCTGACTTTGCTGCTGAGGAAGCTGAAACCAAGAGGACGAAGGACTAGTTTGGAGTTACCCTGCAAGTTATCAACAGAGCGGGAGCTATCTTCCAGGTTTCCCTGCTTCAAGGACATCTCCACTTTAAAGAGAAAAAATGAAGCTAGTTAGAAACACAAAAGGCCCTGGCTTCCCACCAGGGACCACCTTATATAAATCAAACAGACAGGCAAGTGAAAAGAATTAAAAACAAGAAGGAAAACATTTTGGGGATAGAACCTATGACCTTGTCCTGAGCCCCATCCAGCAGGATGGGGTGACTGGCCGCCTGCAGGGGTCTGAGGAGTTGGTTGGCCCTCCATGGGAAAGCCCGGAAGCCCGGTTCAGGTGCTGGTCGCGGGGATTCCCTCCTCCTGGGCTTTGAGAGCTTCCTGCCCCTCGCCACTGTGTTTGGGAGCCACCGCTGCCGTTCTGAGAGCAGGCTTTTAGCTTAATTGAACCGAATGTCTTAAAATGGCAACTCATCAGTCAGCTTTCATTTGGTCCCTTTCGTTTAATTGTATTTTCCTCTAGGGATTAACCAAATCAATGTAAATGCTGGGTAATTTGTAATTCTGGCATTTTTTTTTTTCATTTAAAAATTTTGGGGACACATAGGTAGGGGGTTGTGATTGTCAACTGTAATAACCTGGCTGAGAATGATGAAGCTATCTCTTTCATTTGTTGAAAAAGGCTCCCAGATAAATCTCATAAAACCTTGTAGCACATACTCCCCATTCTGAGAAGGATCTTGGTGAGATGCGCCAAGAAATTCTGAGAGGCCACGGAGTGTGTGTTTGGCTTTAAGAGCCCACAAAATGACAGAGTGAAAGCTGGGGCAAGTAGGGCTGGGAAGTGACCTTTCTTAATTACTCATCTGGGCCAAACTGCCCTCTGGGGAGGGATGCCTAGGCCTTGCCTTTCTGGAGGGTTTCTAGAGAGGCTTGGCGTCAGGAGGCCTGAGTTCTCTGCCAGGGACTGGCCGTGTAGAGAGAAGCAAGTCTCTGCCTCTCTCTGGGTCCCCTGACTCTGACATGGAAGACTAGACTGGACAAGGGATCTCCTGTTACCTCCACTGCTATGGCACCTGCCCCGTCAGGGATTGTTGTCCTTGTCCCCTCGGTATCAGCACCTTTGGGGAGTGAAGCGGCAAAGTGGGCTGTGATATGGTCACACCAAAGGCTTTGCCGTCCCTGTGCAGCTGGGATGGCCTGCAGAATTGTCCCACCTCGAGTCAAGGGGGCCAGGCCTTTGTAACCATCCTCCCTTTGGCCAACTAACCAGGCATTAGATGCAGCTGCCCCCAGTTTTGGGACATGACCTTGAGCCAGGTGGTTCTCTGACTGAAGGCAGTTCACAGAGAGACTTGGGAATGGATATCTCAGACCTGAAGAGGGGAATCTGGGTGGCCTGTCCTGTCCTTTGACACGTCCCCCCTCCAGCCTCCCTCTCTAGGGGATGCGGCCTGAGACATACCAGTCTGTCAGGTGGAAAACCTAGATTTCCACACTCCTGACTGCCAGCTCCCTCTGGCCTGGACTAGGGTCTGAGCAGAACTGAGTTCTAGGACTCACCTCTCTACCACCTCCCCTCTCTACCGCCTCCCCTCTGCGGCTCTCGTGGGGCCTGTACTGTGCCAGAGAGGGATGAGGTTGGAGTGAGTTTGCTCAGCAGGGCCCTGTCCTCTCGGGTCTGGTCTCTCGCACATGCTGCTGAGCACCAGCAAGGTGCCAGGCCCTTGCCTGATACAGGAGGTGTTGATACAGAGGTGTGCGGGCTGTGACCTGACTGTTCTGCGCCTCAGTGTCTCCTCCTTGGGGTAACGGGATGTCCTTTAGAACCAAACCACTTCCCCTGGGATGTGGACCCCCTCCACTGGACAGTGGATGGATTTCAAGGGGGATCTGGAGTTCTTCCCCAAAGACCCCACTAGGCCGACAGCTGCCACCATGCCTTAGCATCGATGGAAATTTTAGTTTACAGACCATGGTTTTGGTGAGACTTTATGGCAGGAGCCATCAATCTCTGCATTTTAAATTTATTTTATTTTTCCAGCCTGGGTGCCTGTTCTGCTGTGAACTCTGCCTAATCAGCTTGCAGGCAGTTGAAGGAGAGTGGGTGTCCCTTGATCTGGGGGTTTATGTGTATAATTCCCTTTAATTCATCGCAGACAGGGTTTGGAGAGCCAGGGTTGAGAGTGATTTTCAAAGTCTCTCTCTGCAGTTCAAAGATGCATCTCTCCAGCCGGACCAGTAAATTACAGGAGCAATTTGCCATGAATTTCCAATGTGGAGTGATTCCAGATCCTCTTGGGGTGCAGCCCTGCCCCTACTCGTTCCCTCTGAGGTGGAGTGGGGGCGGTGGCCCAGTGTGACTGGAGAGCATCTGCTTCTGGTGCTGCCTGGACCCTGTGGGCCCCAACCCGCTGGCCCTACATTCCATCCACTGACCCTACAGACCCTGCTGCCCCCCATTTCGGTCTTGTCTTGAACCTGTGCTGATGCTTCATTGGGGGGGGAGGCAGGCCAACTGTGTACTCCAGTGCCGACAAAACCTTTATCCTGACTGTATGTCTTCCCACTTTATTTGCCTGTATGATAAATGCAATTTCTGCATCAAGACTGTCAGTCATTTTCTGATGTGATCTCTGCAGCTCTGCCTGAATTTTATCAGCTCCTGGATTATTGTGACAGTTTATTTGGTAAGAAAATGAAATAAGATGTATAAATTAAAGGGAGGTGTGCTGGGTGTAATGTGGAGGTTCCAGGCGCTCAGTTGCCCCTGCTGGGGTATTTCCATCCTCCCCTGCTCTCTACATTGGGCTCCCAGCTCTTCTGCCCTCTAAGTTCAGGAAAGAGACCAAGGCAAGGACACAAAGCCATTCTTGGGGGAAGGTAAAGATGCTGGCATATGTCAAGGGACAAGCAGCTAAAAAGTCAAGATGCATTGAGACTGGAACCTCAGGTTTAGCATTATAGTGTTAATGCAAAGGGCTGGGGGTGGGATTGGGGAGGAGAGAGAGAGACAGAGGCAAAGAGAGAGACTGAGAGAGAGAGAAATAATAGAGACAGAAATAGAGACACAGAAAGAGATGGAAAGACAAATACAAAGAGCGAGAACCGGAGCAAGAGAGAGAGAGTGAGAGAGAGCGAGAGAGAGAGAAAGGGGAAGAGGAGAGGGAGAGAGAGAGAGAGAGAGTTTGGGAGGGAGAGGAGGCATTAGAGTCCTAAACTGGAGGTTAAAGGTAAATGGGTAATCCTTTCCCTGGATTCCCTGAAGGTCTCCCTCCCCTGAGCAGGACCGCTGCTGACTTAGGTGGCTGCTGACTCAGGTGGCGGTCGTTTTCTCCTTCCTCCTCTCTGTTGTCCTTTCACACACGCTAATTCGCACTAGCTCCGACCTGGGCCTTGGGCGCCGTGTCCATGGGAGGGAAGGTGCAACCTCTGTGTGTGCCTTCCACATAGAAAGGATGTCCACAGCCCTGTGAGCTCCTCTGGGGAGATGTCAGGCTTGGGGGGTGAGATGGTGAGTAAACAGACGTAGCACAATGCAGCCAGGAGGAGGGTGCGTGGGAGCCTGGAGGAGAGAGGAGGTCGCTCTGACTGAGTCGTCCTTGGCAGCATTGGGTTCTACCTGGCTGGCTTTATCTAAGTAATCTCAATTAACCAAGCTGCCCTTTGTCCCTCCCTGAGGCCTGCCCCCTTTCCTTGTACTGGGTCATTTCCAGCAGCTGTTCAATAGGCCTAGGCCAACCCAGAAAAACCAAGGCCTGCCCCCTGCACAAGACCTTCCAGAAGCTTCCAGAATATAGTAGGAGAGTGCTTTCTTCCTGTAGTGTGAGGACCAGAACAGGAGGGGTCAGACCACCCTGACCTGGAGAGAGAACTTGCCTGAAGCAAGGACAAAGTTTTGCCCTCAGAAGTGGCCAGTCCAAGCTCAGTCGTCTCTGTCCCCCTGGATGTTCCCAGTTGCCTCTGAGACCCCAGGGAAGGAGTGGGTCAGGGACCACTTTCTCCCTCTTGCGCAGTGATGGCACAGTTCCCGGGCTGGGGAAGGCCCCTGAGTTCCCCGTCACAGTCACTGGCAGTGTTTCCCGGGGGGAGGAGCTGGTCTGCTTAGCTCTCGAAAGAGCTGAGATGGTGCTTATTGAACTGAGTCCTCTAAAATGGCATTGTCAAAATAGCATAGCTATTAGCTACATGTAGTTAATTAAATTAAAATTAATTAAAAATAAATAAAATTAAAAATTCAGTTCCTGGATGAAAAAAGACATGCCGTGCAAACAGTAACCAGCAGACAGCATGTGGGGCTTTAATAGTAGCAGACAAAGCCCACCTCAGAGTACAGAAAATCACCAGGGATGCAGAGGGGTGTCACAGAGGGGGAAGACGGGGTCAGTCTCCATGAAGTCCAAACTGCTGTTGCAAAATACACGAATCGGAAATGTTGTTCTTTGGTCACACTAGCCACATTTCACAGGCTCCAAAGCCACCTGTGGCCAGTGGACCGCAAGGTGTAGTTCATTTCCATCACGGCAGAAGGTTCCATCGGGTAGTGTTGATCTCGATTGTTAATTCATGTCTGTTTTGTTCATTGCTATATCCCCCCCATCTAGAAGAGTCCCCAGCACATAGTAGCTGCTCAATATTTGGAGACTTGGGAGTTCCAGCCCTGATGCTGCCACCTTCTGGCTGTGTGACCTTGGACATGGTGCTTCTCCTCTCTGGGTTCTTTATAAGTTAAAGGGTCGGTCTCATCTTTGAGATCCCTTTCAGCTTGCATAGGCTATGATCTTAAGTATCTAGTTGGCTGATTCCATTTACTTTATTCACAAGGAGTCAGAGAGAGCAGGAGACAAGGAGGTGAGTTTGACTTTTAATCTCAGGTCTGAGTTAGCTGTAGCTCACCAGCACTTCCCCAACAAAGGGGTCTCCTATGACTTTTCCTTCCTACCCTTTCTTGTGCTACAATTTCTTGGTATCACCAAGCAGCTCACAGCATACCCTTCTTACCCCCCACCCCCTGGCACTGGGCCTGGAAGCCAGCAAGGACACCAGCGGTCTGACTCTGCCTACAGAGTGGGGTCCTGAACTGCTGCCCAGAGCCTGCAGCCCTCTTTCCCCGTGGACACCTCCTGTACTCTGTGTTGTGAGGAAGCCTGCCCAGGCCTTGACATGTTCCCTGTGTGGGCCCAGGGGAGTCCTGGTGAGGAGTCAGGCAGTGGGGACTCTGCTGGCCGTTGCCTCAGTGCCATGGGGGTACTGAGTTTGCAGGTGGAGGCCACAGAGAGCTGGCAGAGGGGAGTGGGGGGGAGGCCTCCCCGTGTTGTTGGGCTAGTGTGCCAAGAAGAGGACAAGAAATGTCATACTTTGAGTCCTGGACTTCTGGCAGAGTGAAGGGCTGGCTCAGCCTGGCTCTAGGGCTCGGAGGGCTGAGGATCTGGCCATAAGAGGAGGAGAAGCGCCCCTGTGCCGTCTCCCTTTCCTGGGGGCCTAGGGCAAGCCAAGAAGTAGGGAGGATATCTTAGCTTCCCCTCGGCAGCAAGTCCTCCCAGGACACACCGTGCCTGTGCCAATGGGGACAGGAGAACTGGAGGATAGCTGTGAGGTGGGGGTGGGTGCTGAGTCCTGCAGTTGGGTGGTTCTGGTCTTCGGTGTGTAAGTGACTATGTGTGACAGGTGTCCACTGTCACTTTGGGTCTCTGATTGTCTCTCTCTGCCCTTTGGATTGCCACTTGTGCTCTTCACACCTGTCTCTGCCTTTCCGTGCCCGGAGAAGCTCACTTTTGCACGGCCCCCTGGCTTTCTGCCTTCTGATTGGGTTTGACCAAAGGGAGAAATGCATGGGAAACTAGAGGGCGGGAGAGGAAAGAGGTTGGGCTTCTTTCTGGCGGTGGCTGCGTCAGGCCTCCACAACTGTGGCTCCGTGGTTCCCAGCTCTGCCTCTCACGGGGCTCCTGCCAGCCAGATCCTTCGCTTCACCCTCTTCCCACTGCTGCAAATCTCTCAGTGCTTTAACATTCCCTGCGGATTCCCTTAATCCTTCCCACACCTCTGCAAACAGTCCCCTTCAGTAAACTCTGATCAGTTAATTGCTTTTGAGTGGAATTCTGATGGTCCCTCTGAGTCTGCCTGTCTTGGGACACTTGACTTTGTGTCTTTACGTCTGTGCCATGGGTCTCTACTAATGATTTGGGTCCTTAGGTCAACAGACCAGTGCGTTTTTCCCTGACTTCTCTGGCAGGGGGAGCTATGCGGGGAAGGGACACAACTTGGCATTTTGAATATTTCCAGAGGAGGGCAAGGAGCTACTTCCACAGACTCCCTCAGGTACCATGTGGGTCGGGAGTCTCTCACCCAGTGTCGTGGTCCAGGCACTTAATGACTAGTACGCAGTAGCCCTGAACAATCAGAGTGAGGCGCTGGCCCCCGGGGGCAGCTCTGGGCAGGGTCAGAAAAGACACCGGCCTTAACGCAGTTGCTGAGGCTGGATTGGTGTCAACTGCTGGTGGCCAGTCCTGGGCCATGTCTCAGCTCTGCACTCTTTCCTGGGAGGTGGGGCTGAGTCACATACTTAACAGGATGCTGCTTTTATTGGCCCAGTTATGAAGTTCATAGGGGAGGGGGTGCCCAAGGTCTAGGGTCCCCAGGACCGGCACATGCAGAGAGAAAGCCCAAGGTTACTCACTTCCTCAAAGAGACCTTTCTTCCTCTGTTTAGCCTACTTTTCTCACTCCCTCAAAGAGGCTATTTTAGTCCTGGTCCCTAGAAAACAGCATCTGAGGTAACAACATAGATTATGGAAGAGTGTAGTCCTGGGAGGGCAGGAGTGAGGTTAAAGAGAAGGAAGGAAGGACAGCAAGGAAGGACAGATAGTAGAAGGCGGTACATTACGGAGTGGCCCTGCTGGTGGTGAGCTCAGTGGGCTGTGGGCTGTGGAGAGGCTGTACTCCTCCCTCCAGGAAGAAAGGATGGTTTAACCCCAGCTCCTGTCCCACTGGCAGTGCTTTCCCACACTTCTGGGTTGCGTAGGATGGGGAGCTGAGTGGCCCCTGGGGTATCTCACACCTCAGGAACCCCAGGGAGCCCCAGGAGAGGGTTTGGGATGGGGGCAGGGGATCTGTTGCTGGAGGTCCTGCCCATTGGAGGTCAGGGGAGGCTGGGCGGAGCACACAGAGCTGGCAGTGGCTGAGGTGTGACACCTGGCCAAGAGTACGGATGACAGGCGAGGACAGGAGGCACTGAAGAGGTGATTAGAGGTGTTTGGTGCACAGGGGGTCTGATGAGCCTGGTGTCCCACGTCCCACCTGGGTGTGTTCCTGCTGAGAGGGAACGCTGGCCGGCTGGAAGACCCTCGACTTCTGGAGTGCAGGTCACGTAGGGAAAGTTCCTCTCCTGTGGCCCAAGGGTAAAGGCTTGTCTCAGAGAAAAGCAGCTCGAAGAGAGCATTTCATGTGTGTAATGCCTCCGGGCAAATGGACGCTGGCGGTGGGAGAGGCGGTGCCCAGGAGGTGGCCTTTAGGAGCACTAAGGCCCCTGTCTTCTTATTTCTGGAAAATAGGCCACTGGCTCCTTAGGAAGGTGACAGGGTCCAGACCATGCTGGAAATTGGAATGGTGGTGGCAAAGCTCACCTTATATGCCAAAGTCATCTTTGATGGCCACTTCTTTCTTGCCACCTGTGCAGGAGGCTCAAGTCCAGTTCTTTCGGGAGCCAAAGGTCCTGGAGCCGGGAGTTATCTGGAAGGCAGAGATGTTGCCACATGTGCCTTTCACTCTGACGTGCTTTCTGCTCACGAGAGGAGAGGGTGGCACTGCAGTGAGAACCCTGGGCAGGAACCAGCTGTGTGGCCTTGGGAGAGGGACCTCTCCTCTTGGCCTCAGTTTCTCCACACATAAAACCAGATGATCTTGCAAGTCCCTCTTTAAAAATTTGTCTCTGTGGAATGCACCTTGTTCCCTTCGAGTTACTCGCAGCCATCCTTCCTTCCCAGGCATTGCCCGTACCGCCAAGGTTGCATGCTGCGGGTACTTGGACTGGGGTGGCTGGGAGATGGGTGGTGGCAAAATGTTGTGATGATTCCTGGCCCCCTTAGGCATCAAACTCTGGTCTTCTGGCTCTAGAATTTTCCATGTGGGCCCGAAAAGACATAATTCTCAGTCAGGGCTGGTACTAGAGCGAGGCAAACAGCGTACTTAGGGTCAAGCCTTAAGGAGGCCCTCACTCCCATGTGCCAACACTGCACCTGCACAACCCTGAGAGTGAGCACCTCCTTCAAGTTTTTTGAATTGAATTTTCTGTTTTGAGATACTTGCAGATTCACATACAGTGGTAAGAAATAGTATCATTTACTGAGTTTCGCCAATGGTAAGGTCTTGCAGCACTGCAGTGGAATATCACAGCGAGGATGCTGGCGTTGGTGCTGGCCTCGGTACCGGCAACGACAGAGCATTTCCATCACTGCAAAGTCCCTCCTGCTGTTCTTTTGTAGCCACACCCACTTCCTTCTTACTACCACCCCCTCATTAACCTGGCCAACCCCTAATCTGTTCTCTAGTTCCACAATGTTGTCATTTTAAGAATGTTATAAATGGAATCCTACAGTGTGTAACATTTAGTGACTGATTTTTTTCACTTTGCATAATTCTCAGGAAGTTCATCCAAGTTGTTGCATTTACCCGTAGTTTGTTCCTCTTTATTGCTTAGTAGTATTTCCTGGTACGGACGCAACCCATTTTGTTGAACTATTTACCCATTGAAGGACATACAGGTTGTTTACAGTTTGGGGCTGTCACAAATACAGCTATTGTAAACATTCTTGTACAGGTTGTGTGTGTGTGTGTGTGTGTGTGTGTGTGGACATAAGCCTTCATTTCTCAGGGACAAATGCTCAGGAGTACAGTGCCTGGGTCACATGGTAGCTGCATATTTAGTATTTAAGAAACTGTCAAACTGTTTCCCCAGAGCGGCTGTGCCCTTTGGCATTCCCACCAGCAGTGCACGGATGACACAGTTTCTCTGCATCCTTGCTGGCATCTGGGGTCGTCACTGTTTTTATTGTCACTGTTCCAGTTAGAGTGTGTTTTTTAAACTATGCCAGTCTCAGTCCCCTCCCTTTTCAATCTCTCTTTAAATTGGTATATTTAAATACCAGCTTAAATAAAGAAAAAGACAGAAAACTGTACAAGAACAACAATTAAAATAAAATAAAAAAATAAATTGGTATATTTAGGCCATTTACACTTAATGTAATTATTCATATGGTAGCTCTTAAGTCCGCCACTTTATTTTTGTTCTTTTTGTTTTTAATTTCTGTTTTATTTTTCCTGCCTTCTTAGGGTTACTTAAACATTTTTGAGAAATCCATTTTGACTTGTCTATAGTGTTTTTGCATGTATCTCTTTGTATAGCCTTTATAGTGGTTGCTCTAGGTATTTCATTTTATATACATATACATATAGATACATATGTAAATGTAAAACTTATCACAGTTTTCATTATTTTTATCACAGGTGTCATTATGTTACAGTTTGAGCGAAATATAGAAACCTTATTTCCCTTTACATCCCTAAAGCCTTCCCATTTATATTTAATACCAACTTACTGTCCATAGCACACAAAGCTTTACTCCTACAGGGCGCCAGCCCTGCCTCTCTCTTATGCAGTTATTTGCCATGCAGATCACATATTCGTACATTGTGTGCCTGTCAACACACATTTATAATTATTGCTTTGTGCAGTTGTGTTTTAAATCACGTAGGAGCAAAAAACGTTACAAAAATTAAGTTTCAACTGTTTTCTAAAAGTCCATCATCATGGGAGGACGTGAGGTCCTGCTGCTTCCTTCCACCTTTCAGTCTTCTCGCTTGTTTTAGATATGATGCAGGGCGTCTAGTTATACTTAGCAGGAGGAACAGGGGAAAGCACATTTACTTTATCTTCTGGGAAGTGGAAATTCTGAAACCTGGCATTGAATCGTTTCATATCAGGCTGGCCCTCTTCCCAAGTAGGGGAGAGGCAGAGAAAGGACCCACTGGGTGTCATGCGCTTCCACTTGTAAGAGTTCACTGACTTCTTACCACTTGGTGAGGATGGTTTTATACTTTCTGCTTTACAAACAGGGAAAACCTGAGGCTCAAAGAAAATACGTTCAGGCAAATGGGAGGAGCTGGGCTGGCCTTGAACTTGGGCTCTCTGACTTCAGTGCACGTGCCCTTTCTACTAGAAGCTGCCCCGCAGCTAAAACCTAGGTTTGCCGCCGGCACCACACAGTCTGGAAGCATTCTTCTTCCTTCTTTTGAAAGTGTTCGTTTTTTTATTTGTTTGTTTTTGTTTTAACTTCTTATTACGAAAATCATCCAAGTCATAGAAAAGGTAAAGAGTAGTACAATTGAAGTCCATATACCACCACTAACATTGAACAGTTGTTAACATTTTTCTATATTTGCTTCTTCTATTATCTTTTTTGCAGGACCATTTTAAAGTAATTTACAACATGGTATCTACTCCTACCCATGTCAATGTACATCTACAAAACATAAACACATTTTTAACATAATCACCAGAATGTTATCACTAACAAAATTAATAATGTCCTAGTATCTTCTAATACCCAGTTTATAATAAAGTTTTTTCTGTTGTCTCCCAAATGCCTTTTATAGTTTGTTTTTTTCCCAAACCAAGCTCCAGTTAAGAATCATGCATCAGCCCTGGCTGGTATAGCTCAGTGGATTGAGCATGTGCTTGGAACCAAAAGGTCATGGGTTTGATTCTCAGTCAGGGCACATGCTGGGTTGCAGGCCAGATCCCCAGTAGGGGGCATGTGAGAGGCAACCAGAAAAAAAAAGGAAAAAAAAAAAAAGAATCATACATCATTGCATTGTTAGTTTGGTCTCTTGTTTTGTTTAATCTGGGTGATTATTTCTACCTTTTTGTTTTGGTTAATTTTGGTGGAGTGGAGAGGAAAGAGAAGAAAGCAAAGGGGTCAAACCTGGGACTGCCTGACTCAGTTTCCCTCTGAGATCAGAGTTCTTCTTGGAATCATATCTTCTTGTCAGCAGGCAAGTCGTGGCCCAGGAAGGGGGCCTGAAGGGTCACCCCTCATGTACTCCCAGTCTGTGCTCAGGGCAACTTGGGCTTTGTGCCCTAATTCCTTCACTGGGACCCAGAGTCTGACCAGAGCGCCCAGGAGCCCCAACTCCTCCCCAATGCCATTTCCAAATGAAAGGACAAAAGTTGACTCATGCTGCCTCTTGAGAAACCAGACAGGGTGGAAGGTACAATTCAAAGTGACTTTTCCCATCTGACACAGAGGATTTATCAGGCTCCACAACTACTGCACCGTGGCCTCTGTGTGTGTGGATCGGCACCCAGTGGACCAATGCTCTGATCTCCATGGGGGTCTCAGCTGCTGCCCCACCTGGGGAGGCTCAGGCAGGTGGGGTTGTAGGAGGCACTTTGGGGTTGTTGGGGGTGGGCAGAGAGGCAGGGTCAGGGTATGGGAACCGGGGCTGATGTTTGGGAGTTAAAGCTCCGGGAGCCCCTCTGTCTATGATGTGAACTGAGTGTAGGCTGTGTGTGGGGGTTGTTAGGGAGCAGCAGCTGCCTCACGTGCTGGATGTGTCCAGTCAGTTCCTCTAGGCCCTTGGGGGTGGAAGGACCAGGTCATGAAGGCTGAAAGAGAGTGATGTGTTTCTCTGCCACTGTTCACGTATTCTTCATTCATCTGCTCTAGTACCAGCTGGGCTGGGCCGTCTCCCTTTGACAGGCCACTCACCTCCCCTTGGGGTCCAGAGTTCCGGGAGAGGGGAGCTCGGCCCTGCCTGGCAGCCAGTCCTGAAGGAAACTCAGCCATAGGAACAAAGGGAAGCTTCCAGGTAGGGAAGGACTTCCTCAGCATTCTGTGTTGGGTGACAGTTAAGGATGGGTGTGGGGTAGGAGGTGTTGCTGCTCAGAGACACTGAGGGAAGAAGGAAGGGGGGTGGGCAGTCTCTGGTGGAGAGGCCAGGGGCAGGGGCAGGGGCAGGTGCACAGGGGTTTCCGGCGGGTGGTGGGAGATTGGGTAGCAGTCAGGCAGGCTGCAATGTACAGGAGACCCCCTCTGAAGGGACAGGAGAATGCCCACCTTTTTCACTCTGGCTGAGTGGCTGTTACTGAGAAGAATGGAACTTGACCTCAGTGTGGAGGGCCGTAGTGCCCACTCACTGTGGGTGTGATTGCTCTCCACTGACATTAAAGGTTTCATTGTGAAAACACAGGGGTCCAAATGGGCTGCTGGGCTGGCACCGGACTTTGATTGCTCCATTTGCTGGGAGAGGGCATGTGTGTGTATGTGTGTCTGCCATGTATGCCACATGTGTACATGTGTGGTGTTTGCACATGGGTGGCATTTGTACCTGCATGTGTGTTGAGTGTGAGTGTGTCTGTAACGTGTGTGTGTGTGCAAGTGCATTAGGGTCTTGGCACTGATAATGGCTTTGCTTCCCATCTGCCATTCCTCTTTCTGGACTCGGGAAATCACCCCACCCACTGGTGCTAAATGGCAAGGTCCAGATGCTGGTTTTTAACCATAGGAAACAATTCAGGGTATTCAAGACATCACTGGGGAAAACAGTGCTTGTGTGGGAGTGTTCACACCCATTGCAGGGTGATACTAGTTCTTTTGTGAGACACCCCCCGCGCCCCGCCCCACACTCCTCATTTATCCCTGGTTTTCACAGCTCAGCACCACACCCTCTCGTCTTGTACACATTCCTATGCCGCTCTGCTTGGCCTTAAGTCCCACTGTGCGCCTGCCCTTTTTTTCCTGGTCTCCTACCTTCTTTGGGTTTGTCCTCTCCCCCACCCCATTCTGAGAGTAGCTATTAGGTGGGGCTCCCTCCTCATCCTCGGAGCAGCCTCTCTAAGCCCACGTTAGGCCTGGAGGAAGAGGAAGGCAGAAGGGAGCCCTGAAACTGGAGGAGGGGCTGCTGAGGCCTGGAGGGAGAAGGCGTAAGGGGGGATGGGTGAGAAGCATGGGCCTCATTGGGGTGCAAGGTGTTTTGAGTGCTGATTAGCTAAGGTGTGAGGGCTTCTGTTCCAGGTCTGTCACTGGGCATCGAAACCCTTCCTCTGGCCCTGAGTGGCCTGGAGGCCACCTGGGCCTGAACACAGCCTCTCCTGGATGAGGTGGGCATGTTGGGGCAGCCTGGCCAGCTGGCCTTGAGTTTGTTCTAAACACTTCTGTTTGCCAGCACGGAAGCTGAGGGATGCTTTGGATCTCAGGAGCAGTAACCCCTGGGGACAAGACCCCCTCAGGTCTCCGTGGAGGTGCACTGAGATTTTAGGGGTGGAAGGTGGCTCTAAGTGGGCCTGCTCTTACCCAGCCCACTCCTGAGTCCCGTGGAGAAGGGAGCTTCCCCACTTCATGGTGTAACCACCACACTGAAAGGAAAGTTCTGCCTTATGTCTAACTTCGCTCCTTCCTGTCAGGGTTATAACCACTTTGTATGTCTGGATGCCAGGGGGGACGGGGGCGGCCGATGTGTCATAGCCCCTCTGCTAATTTGGGCTCAGTTACTGATGTTGGGGGCCTCGGGCCCTGGGGTAGGGGAGGGTAACTAGTGATAAGAGGGAAGATCCCTGGATTTCCACCTAGGAAAGCACCACCCTTCCTCTAGAAGAAATAATACCCAGTTACCCCCTAGAGATTTTTACAAGGGGTAAAAAAAAATGTGGTAAGCTAGGAGGAATCAGTATATACAATTCAGATTTTCAAAAAAAGTCTTTGGATTCACAGTATAAGCTTTTATAAGAAAAATACTATGTGGTTCTCTTTTATTTTTATAAATGCACAAGTAAAACTTGCTCTTTGCAGAAAACTGAAGAAGCCCAGAAACATGTCAGGTGGAAAACCAGAGTCAGCCATGACTTCGTCACTCAGGGCCAGCTCTGTGCTGGAGAGCAAGTACCTGCTGAATCACTGAAGGAGGGCAGAGGAAGTCTCCAGCAGCACTTCTGCGAGTTTCCTTCCAGGCTTGTTTTCCTATGCAAATCTACAATTTCATAGTTGAGATTACACTTACAGGTTTTGAGGCCTGCCTTTGCACTTGATGTTACAGCTTGAAAATGGTCCCATGCTATTAGAAGTTTCTGGAGAATATGATTTTTAATGGCTGCATGATAGAGCATCTTACAGATGTACTCTTAGCTTTATTTCTCCTCAAAACCCCACTGGTAGGTATTTAGATTATTTTTTAGTTTTGACTACCTATATAACACTTAAGGGACATTTTTATATTGTTGATACATCTTGACTACACAATTCCCCATGTAAGTAGAGCCCTGGGCTTTGAGCTAGGCTTTGGGCTCAGGAAATGGGTCACGGTTTGGGAGTCTCTGGGGCTGGCCTGGGGAGCAGGGTCCAGACCCATCTGATGGCTGCTCAGCACACAAGGAGCCTCTGAAACACCTGGCCCAGGAGACTGGGTGGAGAGCAAGCCAGGGGGCTGAAGCAGGTAGCAACAGAGTGGAGATTTGAGAAAGGTGGCACCTAAAACCCTTTAGGCAGTAGGACTGCAGGTGGGAGGAGAGGATGGATAGAGGAGAGGGCAGGGGGTGGAAGAATACTTTCAACAGTGTCATTTACATGTTTCGGGTTGTCCACTGCTCTTTAAAAAAGTTTTGAGGTCCACCTGAATATATTTAAATTTATGAATAAAGTAATACAGGTACTGCTTGTCAATGCACACTTAGTATTGAATAAAAATTGTTTTCTCCTTTTAGAACAAGTAATATGAATAGCAGATTTAATTTTCCCCCCAGCAAGCCACAGATCGCTTTGTTCACTCCCCTTTGGAATGAGCCTGCTGTGGAGGGGCCAGGTGGCGGGCCCCGGCCATTAGCAGGACCTCCGGGTGGAGGGAAAAGGGCCTGTGGGCAGGTTCAGAGTCTCACCCGGTGGGTTACTTCCAAGATGATTACTGAACATTTTTACATGGGATTTGAAAGTCAATATTCTTGGCGAGCTCCAGACATTACAATCGTTGTGGGTGGTAAAGTACGAAGGTGGGAGCACATGAACCACAGGGAAAATTGAAGAGCTTTTTGAACGGTCAGAAATGTGAGGTGCAGGACAAAGTGAATGAGAATAAAGGAATATATATAGCAGTGGCTTCTAACCTGGGGTCCCTTTAAGAAATATTTCCAAAATTTGAAAAAGAATTCCCCTCCTCCCCCTCATTGAACATTTATCAGTGTAAAGAGGCCATTTTTCTCTGCTTTTATCTGAAATGCTGTCAAGTTCACGTGGTAGGTAGTTTCACGCTGATCAGAAGCTCTTGAATGGTAGTTATGAATGTCTTTGATTAATTTAAAGTTGGAAAAAGTATTTAAATTTTTTCTTGGTAAGTGTAACTCATTCTGTGAGCAAGATCTCTTGAAACCCCCGAGACCTTATTGAGGGGAGGGGCTAAGGGAGAGTGAATAAAAAGGGTCCCTTCCGTAGCAAACGTTCAACCCCTGCTGGAGTGATAGGATGTGAGACTCCAAGCCATCCGTTAGGACAGCGATTTTCACCGGGTGAGCCACAAGAATTTTTAAAACATGCAATACCTGGATCTTTAGTCAGGGGCACTGACCTCTTTTCTGTTAGATTGTTAAGTTAAAAAAATTTCAACAGCCAACACAACAGTAGCCATCTGGTGTGAATGAATAAGAAATATACCTGTTTTTTATGTTTATTGATTGTATTTTATTTCTTAATTATATTTTATTGATTATGCTATTGTAGTCCTGATTTTGTCTCCCTCCACCCAGCATCCCCCACTCCCTCAGGGGATCCCCCCACCATTGTTCATATCCATGGGTCATGCGTGTAAGTTCTTTGGCTACTCCATTTCCTGTGCTGTACTTTACACCCCTATGGCTATTCTGTAACTACCTATTGGTACTTCTTAATCCCTTCACCTCTTCACCCATTCCCCCACACTACCTCCCATCTGGCAACCATCAAAACACTCTCTGTATCCATAATTCCATCTCTGTTCTTCTCAATGGCTTCATTTGTTTTTCAGATTCAGTTGTTGATAAATATGTATTTATTGCCATATTATTGTTCACAGTTTTGATCTTATTATTACATTAGTCCCTTTAACATTTCATATAATAGTGGTCTGGTGATGATGAACTCCTTTAGTTTTTTTTCTTGTTTGGGAAGCGCTTTATCTGCCCTTTGATTCTAAATGATACCTTTGCTGGGTAGGGCAATCTTGGCTATAGGTCCCCACTTTTCATGACTTTGAATATTTCTTGCCAGTCCTTTCTAACATGCAAAGTTTCTTTTCAGAAATCAGCTGACAGTCTTATGGGAGCTTCCCTGTAGATAACTAACTTCTTTTCTCTTGCTACTTTTAAGATTCTCTCTTTATCTTTAACCTTTGGCATTTTAATTATGATGTGTCTTGGAGTGGGCCTACTTGCATCCATCTTGCTCGGGACTCTCTGTGCTTCCTGGACTTGCATGTCTATTTCCTTCACCAAATAAAGGAAGTTTTCTTTCATTATTTTTTTCAAATACATTTCCAATTTCTTACTCTCTCTCTCCTTCTCCTGACACCCCTATGATGCAAATATTGGGCCTCTTGGAGTTGTCCCAGAGGCTGCTTATACTGTCCTTGCGTTTTTGGATTTTTTTTTCTTGTTGTTGTTCTGATTGGTTGTTTTTCCTTCCTATGTTCCAAATCATTGATTTGATTCTCAGCTTCATCCACTCTACTGTTGTTTCCCTGTAAATTATTCTTTATTTCAATTAGTGCATCCTTCATTTCTGATTGGATCTTTTTTATGCTGTTGAGGTCATCACTAAATTCCTTGAGCATCCTTATAACCAGTGTTTTGAACTCTGCATCTGATAGATTGCTTATCTCCATTTTGTTTAGTTTTTTTTTCTGGAGTTGTGATCTTTTCATTCATGGTCATTTGGACCATATTTCATTGTCTCCTCATTTTGGCAGCCTCCCTGTGTTTGTTTCTGTGTATTAGGTAGAGCTGCTTTGACTCCGTGTCTTGGTAGTGTGGCCTGATGCAGTAGGTGTCCTGTAGAGTCTGGTGGCACAGGCTCCCCTATCACAAGCTGGGTACTTGAGGTGCATCCTTTGTGTGGGCTGAGTACACCCCTCTCTTGCAGTTGAGCCTTGGTTGCTGTTGGCAGATCAATGGGAGAGATTTATCCTGAGCAGTCAGCAATGACTGGCTGTGACCACTGACTACCAACCTCCACCCTCTTGGGAAGATCAGCTGCGCAGGGGCAGGTGGTGGTGCTCCAGCATAGTCTGTAGCTGTCCAATGGGTGCACAGGCTCTGGGATTTCCTGGGTGGTGCTGGCCAACATCAGCCCCCACTTGTGTTTTGCCCTGGGCCACCCTACTTGAGCTATAAAGCAATCTGAGATGGCTGCTACTTGTGCTGGGCTTGGAGGTTCCCAGGTGAAGCCAAGCTGTGAATCTAGGCTGGCTGCTGCTAGTGCTGGGCCCGGGGCTCACTGAGGCCAACTATGGCTTGTTTGAGAGAATTTAGGAAATTGTGAAGTATGAGGCAAGACCAGTCATTTATATGGAAAAGCAGCTTGGGTGTGGCTGTAGATTGGGTGGGGCAGAGTCTCTGGGGATCGCCAAGGCAGGTCAGACAGTGTTAGCCAGATTGATGGAGTCTCAGATATGGCACCAGATATGGTTCTGTGGGGAGGATTTAGAAAAGGAACAATGGCCTCTGCTGACCTTGATGCCAGACACTTCAGTTTCTCCCTCAATGCCACTGGTGCCTTTCAAGTTGTGAACCCAGTGCTGGGAGTAAGACTGAGTAGGGCAATCCCTGTGTAGTTTCTTTAAGAGGAACTGCTTGGGCCTCCAGAAGTTTCTTCCACCAACTCAATCCCTGCTGATTTTTGCAGCCAGAAGTTGTAGGGACTTATTTTCCTGCCACCAGAACCCTGGACTGGGAGGCAGGGAGCTGGTGTAGAGCTGGGACTCCTCGCTCCCAAGATATTCCTCTGGAATTTTTATCCACCACACATGGGTGTGGGACCAGCTTGATCCGTGTCTACACCCCTTCTAATGGTCTGGATGTACATGGTTTCCTTAATTCATTAGTTGTCAGACTTCCATTCATCTTGATTTCTGACGGTTGTGAGTGATGGTTGTTTTATATTTTAATTGTAATTTTTATGTGGTTGTGTGAAGCGGCAAGCCATGTCTGCCTATGCCTCCATCTTGACCTAAATTACCTATTTTTTTAAATAATATATCTTTTGGTGTGCCTCAGAATTTTAGTAACTAGTTTATATGTGCCATGAGATGAAAATGGTTGAAAATTGCTGCATTAGGATACAGTCAAGGACAAAGGAATTTTGGAGACATTGTGGATGTAGTTGGAATCTATAAACATCCACTCTGGAAGAGAAAATGGTCCGAAAGGCAGAGAAAACGTGCGTTTAATGAACCTGAGATGAGACTGAACATGTTGACCTACTGAGATGAATTGTCAAAATCAGACTGTCATGAATCAGAGGCTTCATCCAATATCAAGACTTATGAATAATTTCGAGACTACAGGAGGCACAAGTGAAGCAGGCAGAGGTCTGGGACCATTATAGCCGTCTACCAAGTCCTTTTTGATCACATCAGAACTTGCTCTGCCCAGATTTACATACGAGGTCTCTAAGAACTGTACATGACTACATTACTCCCACAGCAGCAAGCTAGTTTGGCTTTGAAACATCTCAACTTTATACTCAGATCTTACATAGTGACAAAGGGATACATGCTCTATAAATTCATAGATTTCCATATTTATTTACCATAAGCAACCCAAACCACTCAGGTAAACCAGGTACGGTCTGCTGAAAGCGCTCCATAGGTAAGGGCTGTCTGTTAGCAAACATCACTCATTTATTGCTAGAGATCTGTCCTGAGCATGTTTACGAGGAGATTTGACTGGTCACCTTCCTTCCCCAGGAGGCGTCCCCCTCCTCCTGCTGAACTCATTTCCCTCTCAGGAGGTCATTTCAAACCATGATGCATCTCCAGTTGCCACAGGAAATAGTTTAATGGTTTCAGGTTTAGTCACCTTTGTTCCTGGTTGAAAGTAGGTGGGATGAATGCTACCCTTCAGTAAAGTCACAAAATAGCCATGTTTTTCACCCCAAGCCTGTCTCTACCAAGTAGGTAAACTTTTAAAGCACAAGTTTGTTAGGGGGCTCTCCCTACCACCACTTAACACCCCTCAATAGATCCCATCCCTCTCAGGATAATGTTCCGAATGCTGAGTTCAGGCCTGCACTGTCTGGCATCTGCCTGCCTTCCCAGCCTCACCTCCCACCATAGCTTCTTGCCTGAGTGTTCTGTGTTCCCCTCTGCCCCAGGGCCTTTGCACGCATTGTTTCCTCTGCTGGGAAAGCTCTTCTTGCCACACCCTTTACTGGCGAGCCCCTACTCATCCTGCAGCGTACAGCTTGTGCTGATGCCTCGTGGTGTACCTTCCTTCATGGCTCTCACCCCCACGTCCTACTGCAGCCCCTGCCTGGTGACCAGTTCCATGCAGGCTTTGACCGGCCTTGCACAGCTGTGATCTGACAGGTCTCACCTTGGTCCACTGCCCATGCCTCTCACTCCCTGTCCCAGGACTTTTCTGACCCTGAGTGCAGGAGCATTACCATTGGTGTGGCCATCCCTAATCACTGGGAATCATGGTGATAGATGAATGCTTCTCCATTTTGTTTCCTGGGTGGATACTTCTGGGATGCTCCTGAGGAGTCCCCGTAGAATGAGCCTGATTGCCTCTAGCACTGGCCAACTCAACAATACACCTTTATATTGGCTGTCTCTCCTCCTAACCCTGTCTCCTGCCCTCTGAGATGGCCTCTCAAATAAACTACCTGCGTGCATGCCTTTGTCCCAGGGTCTGTCTTTGGGGGAACCGAGGCTAAGACACAACTCAAACATCACTTCCTCAGAAAGGCCTTCAATGACCTCCCAGATAAGTCAGGTTCGTGGTACCTGCTCTCACTATTATATGCCTCTGAACTTTTATTTCACAGAATGTTGTTATGAGCTGAATTATATCCCCTCTAAATTCATGTGTTGACATTCTAACCCCCAGTACTTCAAAGAATGACTGTATTTGGACATGGGACCTTTAAAGAAGTGATTAAAGTAAAATGAGGTCATATGGGTAAGTCCAAGTCAAACATGACTAGGGACCTTATCAGAAGAGGAGCTTAGGACATGGAGGAAAGACCATGAGAAGACATAGCTCAGAGACGGTCATCTATCAGCCAAGGAGAGAGGTCCCAGAAGAAACCATCCCTGCCCATACTTTGGTCTTGGATTTCTGGCCTCCAAAAGTAAAGAAATACATTTCTGTTGTTTTCCATGGTATTCCTTACAGTAGCCTCAACAAACTAATAAAGCTGTATTATAGTCAGTATTTATATACTTAAGTGATTATTCTATTAATATCTCTCTCCTAGAGGACTGTAAGCTCCATGAATTTAGGATCTGTAGCTACTTTGCTTAATATTGTACACTTGTGCTTAAGACAGTGCCTGGCACATAGTAGGTGCTTAACTGACTTTTGTTACATAAATGAGTGAATAAAGTGGGAAGCCTTTGAAGAGTCTGAGGGAGGCACTGGGTGCAGAGCAGGGGCAGCCACAGACACGCATGAGTCTGCTTCAGTCTGCGATCGTGAGCAGCTGCGGAGCATGTGGTCATAGACATGTAGAACCACAGTGGCTTTGGAGTAAAAAAAAAAAAACATTTTCACCATAGCCAAAAGTACTTATGGGTCTTTTAGGCAAGGGCTGGGTATTCCTGTCTGGCAGAGCGATCCCACAGGGCTGGAGGTGCACCTCCTGCATCAGACAGGGAGCTGGGGGCCGGGGGCAGTGCGCAGGGGCTGTGTCTTCCCCCTGGAGCCGGGCTGTGTGCTGTCCTCAGACTGGCATGTGTGGCCAGGCCATGCCGTCTCCTCTGTGAAGCAGACCCGGTTGGTGGTGCCGGTTACTGATTTGCGCCACTGTCCTTTCATCAGGATGCAGAAGGCAGGAATGTGCACTTCCAAAGCCAGCTCCTTTCCAGGTGAGGGAAGCTGTGAACCATTTAATTGTTTCCAGAAGCAGCATTTCTTTAGCCTTTGGGCCTGTCTTTGGATGAAGAGGTAGAGGAGAAAACAAACAAGTTTACCATCCTCTGAAGGCAGGGAGCTATGTATGGGCTCCAGAGACAGCCCAGCTCTCCAGCAGGGCACACCAACACAAGTGCCCTTTGAGGCAGCACAGTGCTTTCTTGCTCAGAGGGGAGAGAGGTTAGGTGTGTGGTCACTCCGTAGAGGAGCACTGCTGCCCCTGGGTGGGGCTCAGGGCTGCCTACTGAGGTCACTGCAAACACTTCGATGAACTCTCGGGATTCCTGGGAATGGACAGCAGTACAGAGGTCACATCCACACTGGGCTGACAGCTCAGTCTGAAGCCACCTTGACCTCAGGGACTCACCCTCATCATTTCTGGGCTTCACCCCATCTTGCCTTTCTTTCCTCTCAGAGACAAGCAGATAGTCACCCTCCCTGTGGCGGCCTGTCCCCAGTGTCCTCTCCACAGTGCCCTCTCTATGGAGCCACCTCACGGCACCCCCTTCGTAGCATCTGCTCTATGGTGCCCTCTCCGTGTACCCTCTCTGTGGTGCCCCCTCTGGGTCCACCTCCACAGGCAGCCTATCACAGGCTTTTCTTCCCCTAGAGATGGTTTGCTCCCTAAGAGGAATTCTGGTGCCAGCTGTTCATATAATGGACTTTTCCACTCAACTATGTGATGCAAAGCATCAGTTGAAACCCTTGTGTAAGCTTAGAGTCAGGAGGGGCCTTAAAAGCTGAATCCTTTGTGCTTTGGCCTTGACATTGTGTCTGTCCCCATGAAATGACCATTCTGAAGAGCAGGCCTTCCTCCAGTCTGGGCTCAGGCAGGACCACGGTCCCTGCTGCAGGACAGGACAGCAAAACAGGGTTTTACGTTCAGTGGTACGATCGAAACGGTGAAACCGCTCTGGTCCTCCTTCTGCAGCACCCCTCCATCTTACCCCTGGTCTGATCTGTGGGGAGAAAACTACTTCTCCTCTATCCCTGGAAGTCCAGCCAGGATGTGTCTTCACCTCCCTGCTCCCTCCCCCCCTCCCCTACCCCAGGTCCTCTGGGGCTGCAGGGTTAGATTCTCCCCTGTGAGCGCTATGATGTTAGGTTGGAATACAATTGCAGCAGGAGGGACAATAAATAAGCCAATTTATTTTATCTCACCTGCTTGGTGTTGTGGTCTTTCTTGAATTGAAACAAGTAAATTTATGCAAATGGCATGCAAATTAGACCCTTCCTGGATTAATAGAAAGAAAATTGAAGCTCTCAGTAGTGCCCAGGGCCTGTGAGGGTGCATTGTGAAGCTCAATGTATCCATGGGCTGGGTGAATGGAGTCACCCCCAAACCCACCCCGTCCATGGCATGCATGTCCTAAGGTCCAGAGTGGGGTGGGGCTGTCAGGTCATCTGGAATGTCCCTCTGAGGGTCTCAGGTGGGCAAGGACATCTGACAGGTCCTTGTCTGGCATTTCGAAGGTGCCGTCTCATGGTCACCTGCTGTCCCTCGTCCCGCACTCCTTGCCCATTCTACTTACCAGGGGCTGTGCTTGGTTTGTTCACATACGTGTTGGGGAAGGGCCTCTAGAATGCCCCCCAGACTCTTCCTGTTTCCTTCTCAGTCATAAAAAGGGACATTCTACATAGTCCCTTCTAGAGCCCTTGAGAAATGCCCTCTTAGTGTCTACCTCGAACTCTTCTGGCACAAAGATCCTTGACAGTGGCTGTGCGTCGGCCTCAGCAGAGGCCTCAGCCACACCGATGTTCTGGTCTGATTGCTCTGGGAGCCTGCGTGGGCTTTGGGGATTTTAAAAAAGATTTTATTTATTTATTTTTAGAGGGAGGGGAAGGAAGGTAGAAAGAGGGAGAGAGAAACATCAATTGGTTGCCTCTCCTACACTCCCCAACCTGGCAGGGACTGAACCCGAAACCCAAGCGTGTGTCCTGAGCGGGAATTGGGGAATTGATCAAACCTGCGACCTTTCGACCTTCGCTTTGCAGGATGACGCCCAACCGACTGAGCCTCATTCCTGGCTGGGCTTCAGGAATTTTAAAAAGCTTCCTGGTGATTCCATTGTGCCGCCTGGTTGGCCTACCAGTTTAGGGGTAGAATGGTGATTTAATGCCCCTGGTCTTCCCCACTTGGTCCTTGTAGCTATAAGGGCTTCATTCATTGACCACCTGCTAAGTGTCAAGTGCCGTAGCTACCCACGTCTCCTGAAACCTTCTTACAGTCCCATGAGATACAAGAATCATCCCCCTCCTCCACTGGAGGAAATAGGCTGGGGTGGGGGGCGAGATTTCTTTCCCTAGATTACTCAGCAGGGAAACAGCAAAGCGGGATCTGAACCTGGTTGGTCTGACTCCATAGGTTACCCCGGCCCACCCACCCGCCACTGCTCCTGCTGTCCCCTCCCACTGCCCTCCTGGAGGCTGGTCCAGCAGAGCAGGGAGGGGGAAGGGACTCCCAGGCCTTTGTGTGGGAGCAGGGCTCCAGGCCTGTGTGAACTGCTTGCTGGCTTTGTGACTGTGGACCTTGGTGTCTCACATGCACAGTGGGGATAGCAATGTGGGCCTTAGGGTGGGTGTGAGGATTAAATAAAAACGAGAAAGTGTGCTGTAAACCATGAAATGAGATACCTACCTTAATTATGTTTCTCATGCTTCCCCTTCTCACTGTCGTTTGTGCCAGTTTGTGCCACAGCCCACCCCCGTCTCGGCCCTAACACACAGGTGTTTTGAATCTCTGGGCCTCCCCTCGCTGGCCACCGAGGATTCTGCTTAATCCTCCCTGCTCCACAGAACATGAGCGACTGTCTCCCTAGGAGAGCTGGGTGGTAATTAGGTTAAATAATTTAGAGTAACTTTTAATTTTTAAATAATTCTAATTTGCATTTGTGCAATTTACTTTTCCTTTCTCCCCCACCACCTTCCTTGTGGTGTTTTTTTCTTTGTTTATTTATTAATTTGAAAGTTTGGGGTGTTTTCCCCCTGGATAACCAATTTGCTCCTCAAGGCAGCTAGCCAGTTTGACTCAGAATAATCACAGATCTTAAGGCGAAGGCTGGAGGCAAAATCTGCTGACTTGGAAACATCTGAAAGGCAGCTTTGCCCAGCCCAGCAATGCCCCTTGGGAAAGGAGGGTAAAGAAAAAATGCACATGCGATTAACTTTTGTAGGTTTTTTTTTTTTTTTTTTTACAAAGGAATACCCCAAGGTGCATGGTGGAGGCTGGGAGAGCCTGGTGCCCATTTTGTGCTCATGGGAGGTGGGAGCAAAGGGGCAGGTGGGCAGAAGTAAGGAGCAGGGCCTGGAGTCTGCCCGCTGTGCTCAAGTCCTGGGGCACCTAGGCTCCTCCCTTGCAGCTATGGGTTCCCCTTCTGTCTGGTGGATATTCCTGCACCTTCCTCAGGGCTGAGCACAAGGGTTTGGAGGGTCTGGCAGGCTCTGACACAGGTGGATGCTGGCCGCTGCGGGAGCCATAGCCTGTGAGTGAAGGGATTTAGGGCCTTTGGGCTGAGACTGAGAGCTGGTAACCTGGCTAGGTCTTCTTCTTTCTTTTCTTCCTCCCTCCCTCCGTCCCTCCCTAGATTTAAGTACTATAGAATTTATTTTTTAACTTTTTATTTGGAAATTACTTCAGACTTACAGAAAAGTTAAGAAAATCAGGGTTAACATTTGACATGTGTGTTTTTTCTCTCCCTTTCTGGTCCATCACTAGGAAGAGATTTTGCCCCCGTTTGGTGATGTCCAGAGAGTTTGGCCATGACACTTGAGTGAGGGGATGAGTGCTATTGGTATCTAGTGGGTGGGGACCAGGCATGTTGCTGAATATCCCAGGGTGCACAGTATGGTCCCTGCTCCCCCAGTACTGAATTCTGCAGCCCCAAATATCAATTGTGCCGAGGCTGGGAAACCCCGCCCGTGTGTGAGCGTGTGTGTGGGGGTGTATGTGTGTGATCATTGAGACACGATGCTCCTCTACCCGTAAATATTTCAGTGTGTGTTTCCTGAAAGCAAGGTCATTCTCTTACATAACTCCAGCTCAGCTATCGGAGTGCCATGGAACTGACAGTGACACAGGGAGACTTAGGTTTGGCGCCAGCTGGGGGCCCTCAGGGAGCACATGGGACTCTGGGAAGGGCACTGGAATAGGACATGGAGGTGGACAGAAATTTGGACTCTGGGCTGTTGAGATCAAGCCTCCCGAACCCGGGCAATCTTTTGTGACCTTCCTCCCTGTAAAATGGGGCTGCCAGCTGCTTCACCGCCCCTCCGCCAGGGCTACAGGTGAGGCGAAGTGGGTCACAGGTGGGAAAGGAAGTGCCCTGCGCGTGAACACGCAGGACTGCTCCAGTGTCACCAGCCGCTTGCAGCCTTCCCGTGGAAATTGGGGATCGGGGTGTAAGGAAAGCCTCCCTCCCAGCTGGTCCCTGGTTGTAAGTCCAGCTGTGGCTAGTCTTGGGGCCGGTGGTCGACTGTGCCCTTAGTGGGCAATGAATGGGCGTCCATGCATTTGGAAGGAGGGGACAGGGAAGGGGTGTAAAGAAGGAGCCATAGATCCCTGGTGGCTGAAGACAGAGAAGTGCTTGGCCAGGCATGTCTCTCAATTGCACTTTCTCGAGAATGTGCTTCCTCTTTTACTGCAAAGCCCTTTGCAACCTCCATTTTGGAATCATCCCAAAACAATGTGTTTTATGATTTGGAATTGGAAAGAAGAAACAAACATTTATAACTGTTTTCTATGTATTAGCACTTTCATATATTACATCTTATTTTCTTTCCCCTTGTACCTTGTGAGATAGATAGTCCTAATTAATGCATTCATTAGGAAAGGAAATGGGTTTTGAGAGTTAAGTAACTCTCCCAACATCACACAGCTGGTAGGTGGCAGAGCTAGGACAGCAAGGTAGATGGGACTTACTTCAAAGTCGCTGTTGCCTCTGTTTTAAGCCCTGGTTCAGCCTCACTTGTCCTTGGGCAAGTTTCTTAACCCCTCTGAGCCCCAGTTTCTTCTTTTACAAGAGGATTATAATCATGTCTGTCTTCACTGCCAAGTAGGACAGAGAGAAAGTGATTTATAAATTGTCCATCAGTTCACATTTTGTTAGCTTGGGGGGAATTCAGCTTTGGGTTTCATTCCCTATTCACTGGGTGAGCGGGTGGAGACTCAGCATGGTGACTGGCTTAGTAGGGCCAGGACCAGGCAGGGACAGACAGCCAGTTCCCTAGTGAGGGAGAAGAAGAGGATGCCCACAGCTAGACACACGTCACGTGGTCCACGCCTCTTCTTGAGGATGCTCTCTCTGTGTAGCTGCCTGGTCTGCTTCCTGTCCTCTAGCCTTCTTTCTGAAAGCCACCTTAGGTGACCTGTGAGCCTTCTGAGAATGGTGCCAGCTTTGTCACCACGGAGGCCAATTCTGATGGCTTGTGGCAGAGAAGGGATGCCCACAGCATTGCCACCCTCTGGGTCTTTAGGAATTAGCTTGGGAGAGAGAGGGCCACTTGGCACTCCAGGGACAGTGGACAGAAGCCAGTACTGGCTGCCCAGGTGTCAGTTATCAAAACTCTGGGCTCCAGGGTCATGCCCCGGACCTCAGGGACACTCACCACGAATCTCTCGCTGCCTTCCAGACGGACTGTGCTGTGAAATTCTTTCCCTACCCCTGTGTCATTTCAAGCAATGGAGAAGCCTGAGAATCACGGGGTGTGTCAGGGAAGCCCCTCACCATGTCCATGTCCCCCCCTGGCTAGGTGTTGCTGAACTTATGATGAAAGCTCCAGAGGGCTACCCTCCATGCCCTCCAGGTAGCAGCTGAAGTGGTCTTCACACCTGGGCAGGATCTGGAAAGAGACATGACCACGGGTACCAGTAGGGCCAGGGGAGCACTATGGCAGAGAGAAGAACAGGCCTGATGGGCGGGTGCATGGGTGGGGGTCGGAGCTGCTTGCGGGTAATCTAGACCCTCTGGGTCTCCAGCTGCCTGGCCGTTTGCCCAACCCTTTGAGCCCTGTCTGGCTCTGCTTCTGGCACCTGGCTGCTGACCAGGCTTCGACCCACTGCCCTCTTTCCTTTGCTCCCTGCGAGGCAGCCTTTTCTCTCCTGGTGTCTCTGCTCCTGACCCCTCCCCTCTCCTCCACCCCCTTTGGGGTAACCCCTCTGGTCCCAGAGTCTTTGATCTGGGCTGGGAACAAGTCCCAGCCTTGGCAGCCTCACCTGAGGGGCCTTTTGTTTAGCTCTGGATTGTCCTCTGAATTGTATCTTCCCACTCTCACTGGCAGTGCCAAAGTTTGGGATACAAGCCCAGAAAGGAAATGATTATATACAAACACAGTGGCGTTGAAGTTGTGAAAGGAAAAAGCCCACAAAAGCAAACATGCTGTTTACATCTTGCAAAGTGTGCTCATAAAGGAAGGTTAAGGATCAGGCTGAACGTGGGGGAGAACTTTCAGATTAACTATGTTCTGTTGGACTCGTGATTTGGGTCTTTTACGCAGAACTTGAGTCTGGGTTGTAGATGAGCTGCCGTCCCCAAATCCCAGGAATATCCTTCCCTAGGCATGGCCAGACGTCCTTTCAGAGAGTTCACTAAACAGTCTTTGAAAAACTGAGTATTTATGGAGCACCTCCTGTGTGTCAGGCACTATGGAGGTGCTGGGTGTGAGGTAAGCCAGAGAGATGTGGCGCCCCCTCCTGGAGCTTGTGGTGCAGGAGAAGAGACAAATCTGCATCAAGCACTCCTGCTGGTCAATGAATGGTGACAGATGGGAGTACAGGCTTGGAAGGGAAGGAGCATGGTTCTCGGAAAGTGTAGAGCAAAGGAACCTGGGCTGGAGGTGGTCAGGGTAGACCATAAGGAAGGGGCATCTGAGCTGGGAATGGAGGATGTGTAGGAGTTCACCAGGCATGGGAGGTAGGAGCAGGGCATGAGCGTCAGATCCCAAGTGGGTGGAAAGGTGCGGCTTTGGGAGAACTAAAAGGAAGTCAGTGAGGCATGGGTGGGGAATGAGGGGAGACGGGAGCTCAGAGGCGTTGAGGGGGTAGTAGGTGGGAGGCACCCGGGGCAGGGTGTGCCTTTGGTCTTCATAATCTTTGTTTTGAGGGATTTTCAACTGTTGGGGTTGGGAGATGGATGGATGAGAAGGGTAGACGGGGGTGGGATTGGGGCGCAGGTCCCGAAGCAGGCCTGGGGTGAGATGGTGGTCCCTGGCCGAAGGCGGCAGCTTTGGAGGAGAAAAAGGGATGGGTTCCAGCCATGGGGAGCACTTCCTAGCCAGAAACCGCTGTGCTCAGTGTGGAGTGCAGACAGGGCACCGTCAGTGTGATGTGGGTGGGGGTGGGGGACACAGATTTTGTGTTTCTTTGTTTTCGGTTTCACTGAGGTATAACCGACGCGCAGTAAACTGTGCACATTTGAAGTGTGCGGTGTGATGAGTTGACATATGTGTACACCTGGAAAACCTATCACCATAATGAAGATAGTGAATATATCCATTATCCCCAAAAGTTTCCTTTGTAATCCATGCACTTTCCCAGCCTCATGCCCAGGCAGCCACTGATCTGCCTTTTGTCATTATGGATTAGTATGCGTGTTCTTGAAATTTATATAAATGAAAGCATACATTATGATAATGTACTCCTTTTTGTCTGTCTTCTTTCATGCAGCATAATTATTTTGAAATTTATCCATATTGCATTTGTAGGCTCTTACTTGGACTTTGCTTCTCACTTTTGATCTTGGATACATCTTTTAAGCCCTTGTAGCGCAAAGTGAGGTCCATGGCCCAGCAGCATCCATGTCTCTGCCACGCCCCACCCCCACCCCGTTAGCAGTGCAGAGCCTTGGCTGCCACCGCAGCCCTGTGACTCAGAACCTGCCTTTTAACCAGATCCTCAGGGTATTTGCATGCCTGTTAGAGTTTGAGAAGCCCTGTCTTCAGCTCTCTGGATCTCTGTCTCTTTCTTTCCTTGTTTGTGGACTACAGGTGCAGGGAGTTCAGTTCATAACACTCAGGCACAGCTCATTGTCAACCCTCAGGCTTTGTGTGGCCTTTCTTTGTGAGGTTTTTCTCCTTTCCCCACCCTGACTCTGATAACCCTCCCCCATACTCATCCATTCTAATGTGTTTGGAATATGTTCTAAAATATGCATACATCACTGTAAAATATGTAGTGTCATTCTGTGTACGTGTTTTTAATTTACATACATTTTAGTGTGCAACAAACCTTCCATTCCCAGCTTCTCTCACTCGGCACCATGGCCTGGATCTGCTCTATTGCTTGAGGTACATCCAAGTGCGTGGTTTCTTACTGGTGCTGGGTTCTCTTCGGCGTGTTCTCACCTCTTGTTAGGTGAGGGCGTGTTCCTCATTCCCCGCCCCACCGAGCGTCACCAGCACCCCTCTACCACAATAGCTTCATCCAGGTGGGCTGAATTGAGTATCTGTTTGTGTAAAAGAAGTATTTAACTAAATGACCTGAGTTGCCTGCAGCTGTGGCTCTGGTCCTTATTTTGCCAGGGGAAAGACCTCACGGAGCTGCAGGCCTCCAAACTGACAGGCAGAAGATCTGAACAGTTACTTACATTTTCCTTTGAGTTATGTTTCTGGCTGATACCGTGGATGGTCTGAAATCCTTTGACAGCCAGAGTCCCTGAGACCTCCTCTTTCCTCTGGGGTCATAAAGTGCCTTGACTTCTGCCTTCTTTTTTTCCCTGTGAATAATACACCAGCTGCTCCAGGGAGCCGAGTGTTGCAGCACTTTGCAAGGCAGTTTAAAATCCCAATTCTGTAAACTCCTCAGAAGGCAGTGACAGTTCCTACTTCTGTGTAATCATTTATAGATCAGGTAATGATTTCCCACTTGGCTTAATGACAGTTCTGTTCTCAGGAGAGTAGGTCAGCTTGTCAAACACTGCTGACGTGACCTCTGGAGTGGGCCTGGGGGGGCGGTCAAGCTTCGAGGCTCTATCTGCCATTCCTTCTCACCCCTGGCACCTACAAGAGGTGGGAAAAGTCACTTCTTTCAAAGCAATCAACCTCTTTCAAAGGACCTGTGAGAGCCTGGGGAGCACGCTCAGAGAGGAGTGAGTGGGTGGGTGTGGAATGGCAGACTCTGTTTGTCTTTGGTTCTGAGCTCATTGAATGACCTGACTACCTCCCTCCCTATTCTGCATGTGGGCCGTGCATAGATGGGCTGCCTTGCAGAAGAGGAAGCTGGGGAATGCTGGGGGTGAGGCGGGTCCTCTGTGGGTGAAGGGACTGTCCAGTGATTTTTCAATGGAATTCAGCAACTTTAAGTGAGACTCACCATGTGTCAGGCTGTGTTCTGGTTTTGTGGGTCTTAGGGAAGAAGGCCTAGCTCGTTGCCCAAGAGGCCGTTCCTCCAGGGTAGCTTCTGGGAAATCCTACATTGTTTGGGGGCAAATATGTCAGCACCGGAGGAACCCGAAGGATGTGAGGTCAGTTCCTCTTGAGCACTGTGTGACCTCTGCTCCCAATTCCCTGGGCTGATGAGCAGCCAGCAGAGCCACCACCCCTCTCCCAGCAATAGCCCTGAATAAAAATTCAATTCAGAAAAATCAGTCAGGGCCAGTGGTTCCCAAGGGCGATCTGTGGAGCTGTGCTAGACTGCCCGGGCTGCCACAGATGAGATGGGGAAAACAGAGCAATGTGGTGAGTGCTTATGGAGGAAGTTTGTGTGCTATTAAAGGGCTTACTCTGTGTTCTAACACTTTCACCCTACATCCTTGTAGGTGCTCGTGAAATTGGACAACAGTAGAAGATAAGAAAAGGCTACACAGTCTGTAGGTGGCTAAATAAAGTTGGCACATCTCTGCCAGGCCCTCTAATGTACATGAGTGTGCACCCGTGCATGCAAGCATGCACCACTGGGCTGGAATTTCACTTGTCTGTGAACCTCCAAAGCCTGGGAACCACACACGATGCTGGAATCAGCTAGACTTTGATTTTCAGCTTCTGCCCCAAGTGAAAAGTAGGTCCTGGAGTAACATCATTTCTGTGTAATGTTTATGAGCTGCTATAGAACCTTAACTCTTGCTTATATCAATTAGCCCATGGTAAAATTGGTTTCCTTGCACTTCAGGTTGCAGAACCTACACACACCTGTTTAAGAGAAGATTTACTGTATCTAACATTGTACCAATCTGTGCCTCAGTAATAGGTTACTTTGTTTCTAATAATAATAATTTGTTAAGATCAAAGCCTTACCTTTGGACAAGGAGCAAACTCCCCATATTAGGTTAATTTAATAAACATTTACATTTTAATGAATATATTCTGTTACAAATCACATATGTTAAAATGCAGATGAGCAGCAGCATGAGGAGCTGACAAGCGCTCAGCTGAGGGTGATGGACACTGCATGGCTATTCTGCTGTGGGCTGTGGGGTGGGGTCACGGCCAGGAGCCACTGCCAGGTAGGGCCTGGGACCAGAGAGCTGCGTAGTGCCCCAGTCCTCTGCTGTATTTAAACAGAGAGTCAGAGTGAGATCCTAATTAAATTGTGGCCATAGAGGTAGACAACTTAACTAGAGGCCCCTCATGCTACTTGCTCCCGAATTTAATTTTCCAAATAAACTCAGTGTGGTTTTGATGCCCAGGGAGGATCAATAGAATGGAAATTGCTTGCAGTTTCTCCTAAAGTGTTACAATGGATTACTGCTCTCACATTTCCCCTCCACACTCCTTTCCTCTGCCAGAGAGAACCTGGTGTTTATTCTAGGCACATACTGTTTGAGGAAACAGAAAAAAAAATAAATATAAAAGGAAACTACAAGCCATGCTGAGGAGCAAGATGAGATGTGGCCGCCCTGCCTGGGAGGTGAGCGAGGGCCCACCTGAAGGACCCAAGCATCCCCATTCCCACACTCTGGGGCCTGGGGAGGGGCTGTGGGGGTTGGGCTCAGGTGCTGTGAGAAGGGACATGGAGGGTCTGTCCCCATCAGGTCACTTTCCAAAGACGGCCACTTGAGAAGGTGAGCCAAACCTCAGGTCCCAACCAGGGGTGTTATTGCCTGGGACCTCACACCCGAGGATTTGTTCTGGAATGTTCTAGCTCTTTCACATCTTCTCAGAATAACCAGTCAGGGAAGGGTTCCTACTGACACTCGCTTGCTTGTGCCCGAGGGGCTCAGGCCGTAGAAGACGCCTGCAACCTGTGGACTGCTTCGGGTTTTAATCTGGAGTGCTCCCCTGTGGAGCTAACTTTACAGGTGGAAGTCTCATGTTTTTATATGCTCCTGTGAGATTAAATACTAATGAACTTGCACGGTTGGCAGGAAGAAGCAAGGCTCTCAGGTCATAAGACCCCAGTGGTAAGGGCTGGGAAATCCTTCCTTGGTCTGGGGGTGGCAGACAGACCTGGGTTGGGAGAAGAGGAGGCTGCAGTGCAAGCCGGCAGACCTTTACTGAGCATGCTCTGTGTGTAACGCAGTGTTAGGCACTGTGCTTTGAGGAAGCGGGGCAGTGGGCAGAATGAATAAGACTCAATCATTGCCCTCAAGGAGTCTGCAGACTAGACAAGGGCCCACATGGCGTCAGTGCTTAGCAGGATAGCGTGGGTTCAGGAATCTGAAACGGGACTGAGCACAGTCTCCTTACTTTGTGTTTTGGAAAGCTGAGGCAGGAGGTGGGTGTGTATTCGTGTCCATCCCTGTTGCACACACTGTTCTGTGTTCTCGAGTGCTGGTGCTCTTGGCTGGGACGGGCACAGGGGTGTGGCACCCAGAGCAGGTCCGAGTGAGGTGGCCTGGCGCTGAAGTTCCCAGAACTTGCCGTGTGCTCCTCTGCTGCCAACCCCTGCTCCCCTCCGGCCCACCCCGCGGTGCAGGTTCTAGAAGCACCAGGTCCCTACAGCAGCTGTTGGCAGTGCTCCTGGGGCTGACAGATAGACCATGTTTTGAAGGTTTTGAGATATCTGGAGAATGAAAGTTCAGGAAAATTAATTAGTGGCATTAGACACTGGCTACCCAAAGGCAGCAAAAATTTATGTGATTTTTGTTTCTTTTTTGTCACGGAATAAGTTATCAGCATGCGTGTTGATTGATTTCTTGCTAAATTCTTCTCTGTCTTAAAAAAAAAACACCACCACTCTGGCAGTTCGGAGTCCCTAGAAGCATTTTAATGAACTCCCTTCCTGAGGCACTCGTTCTTCTTGGTGTTGAGCCCCCTCACCTCTCATCTCTCTCCATGGGGTTCGGACTCCTAGGCCTGCGAGGGGTTGGTCCTTCTGATGGGCCCGGATGAGGCAAGGAAAGTACTTAGGGCTGAAAAAATTGAAGAGGCCCTGGCTCTCAGGGTCTGCTAGAGCAGGGCTGGCACTGGGGAGCCAGGGCCTCCTTAACTTTCTTTTAAATCCTTACCTGAGGATGTTTCTTGATGAGAGAGAGAGAAACAACGATGTGAGAGAAATATCGGTTGGTTGCCTCCCAACTCGCAACCTAGGTATGTGCCCTGACCAGGAATCAAACCTGCAACCCTTTGGTGATGTTCCAAGCAATGGAGCCACCTAGCCGGTGCCAGTGTCTCCTTAATTTTTTACCCCTTAGGTTCCCCACTTTCCTTACCCAGGTTCCTGATTGCTGTCCACTCTTTCACATCCTAGGAAGAAGCAAAGGCAACAACACCTGGGAGTTCAGACAGAGGCCCATGGATATGAACACACAGTGGTGGTCTACATGAACCTGGGTAGAGCCCACCCCCAACAGGTGTTAATAGGAAGAGCCTCAAGTCCTCCACTGGAAGGGGTAGGACTGGCCAGTTGCTCAGTGCTCCCAACTCTGGCCTGTTTGGTTCTTGAGGCACATCCTGTCCTCATAGGAAAACCCTCTAAAAGCCTCTGAGTTGAGGACCAGAACAGACAGGGCACCCTGTGTTGCTTTTTGGAGCTCACGATACTTACAGGGCATCCGTGGAGGTGAAATGGAAAAACAAAAACACAGCTGTTACTAATTTAAAATGTGACATTCCCCTCATCTTACGCCCCTGAAACCGGGGGAAAGGAATTATTGAATATGTGACATAGGAGGAGAAAGATTACCATGCATATTAAGCAAGAAGAAGAGTGATTGCTGAATACATGATGTAAAAGGAGCTCGTCACCACAAAATTAAATACAAAAAAAATCAGTGGAAAATAATTATTGTCTATGCATTATAAGCCTGACATATGCTAAATTCTCTACTTTTAAAAGCTTCTTGTAATTTCTGGGTAACCCATTTAGCTGTCTGGTTTCTACTACCCCACCCCTGCCAGGCTTCTCTGCTATCAGAGAAGGTATTTTATTGGCTTTTAACCCCTTGTGGGGATTTTCCCAGCCATTTAGATGAATAATTTCTGGGAAGATGGAAGACTCCCAGATGATTGCTGGGGTTTTCTGAGCTTCCTCTAGTCACACCAGCAGAAGTCTCCCCCAAATCCTGGGGCCCCCACACACGTTCTCTGGCTCCCCCCTGCCCCCTCCCTATGTTTCGCACCCTTGAAGAATGGGAATTAGCAAGGGACAGATCAAATGATGAAGGAGAAGGTGTCTGGCTAAGGGATGGTCAGTGAACATTGTCATTTCTTGAAACTGAATGTCTGTTAGTGACGTCTTTCAGGTGCTGGTTGGCTGCTAGCTTGACTGCGTCCTCCTCAGGTTCTGGCGGGTGATCAGCACGTCCAGGGCCGTCTCTCAGGCAGGCAGGGATCCCCACCCCATGGGCTGGAGAAAGCGGGCTGACTCTGTAGCAGGAAGGAATTAGGGAAGCTAGAGGAAGCACTTTGCAAAGACAAAGGTTACCTTCTAGACTAGCATTGTCCAAAGGAACTTTCTGCAGCGATGGGAATGCGCTCCGTCTGATGTGTCCAGTATAGTAGCCGCTGGACATGTGTGGCCATTGAGTGTGTGAAATGTGACTACTGTGATGGGAATCTGTGTTTTGAATTTTATTTTATTTTGATTAACTGAGGTTTAAATAGCCACGGATGGCTACCAGATTGAATAGTGTAGTTCTAGATAATTCAGGCTCAAAGAGAGTGGGCTGGAGAAGGGAGGGGAGGCTGGGAGAGGAGGCACTGCCAGGTGTTGGGGATCTTGACTCCCCTTGGGATGAGCTGGGCCAGCACTTTGGAGCAGCTTCTTCCAGCAGTGAGATAGGCCCAGGGGTGCACTGGCCTGGGCCGAGCTGGACTTCCTCCTTGTGGCTCTGTTTAAGGAAGGACATTGTGGGATTCTGGTTGCTGGAGGAAGGGCGGAACCAGGGTTTAGGCCCTTGCCTTTCCTTTTCCCCAGAAAAATGCACAGAGTCACATCACTGAGAGCACTGAGTTCATCTGATCCAACTCTTCCTTTTACAGGGGAGGCCAGAATGGGGAAGGGCTCAGTGGCAGGCTCGGGTAGAGATCCAGGCTTTTCAACCAACCTAGGTTATATGCCCTCACCGGGACTTGAACATGCAGTCTTTTGGTGCATGGTATGACGCTTGAACCAACTGAGCCACCTGGCCAGGGCCAGTTTTCTCTTCATTTAGCCCTGGCCCATGCTTCATTCCCCTCTTGGAATAGGAGGACAGGGAAGTTCCCAGAGGTCTCCAGCAGAGCATCCCTATCCCTTTCCCCTCAGCCCCTTTCAATTCCTGGCCTCATTCTGACCTTTGGGGAGACTTTTGGGTGATTGGCTGTTCCATCTCAAAGTGGCAGTGGAAATGGATTTTGCTGATGACTTGGATTCAGGCCAGGTAGATGTGGACTTGGCAGTTTCCTTTGGTTCCCGATCCTGCGGAATAGATCAATGTGCTGTGAATAGACCACAAGGCCCTGAGCAGGTGACCTATCACCAAGTGTCCAGAAGCCCAGGAAGAGGAACTTGTCTCGGGAAAAGTGTGTGTGTGCATGCGTGCAAGTGTCTCAGGCCAAGGGAGAGCCTGTGGTCAGCCCTTTCTAGAACTGTTCGGGAGGAGAGGCCCCAGCTATTGAAGGGAATGTGGACTTGATCTGCTGGGATGGGCTGTTGGTGTGTGGCCAAGGGTAGTCTCTGCAAGAAGCAGGTCCATCCCTTGCAGTGCGAGGGCTCCTGTGGGTCTTGGCAGAGAGGTGGGTCGGACCCTCCCTGAGCGGCTCACAGGGCTTGGAGCTGTCTGTCCCTCTGGATCTCACTGGCCACCTTGGGGGTGGGGAAAAGGGGAGGGGGAAGGAGGAGTCGGGCATTCCTCCTCAGCTTTGTAGATCTTAGTTCACAGCACCTGTAGCTGTAGTTGGCTACTGACTGTTCACCTCCCCAACTAGACTAACTCCACTGCTCAGCCTAGTCCCTGGCCTGCAGGAAAGGGTGGAATAGAAACTTATTGACTAAATAATCATCTCCCATAATGAAAGGCTTATGTAAAAAGAGGGGCTTTTGGTGGAAATTTAAACCCTCAATCTATTGATTTGGCCAGGGATTGATTGGGGTAGAAAGTGGCCTGGGGCTGAGCATTTTCACTAAAAGGTGAGCTGTTGCCTGGAGAAGTGTCCCAGCCCACAGAGCCACCTGGAGGGGGACGCCCCACCATCCAGAAGGTGCTGAGAAGGAGAGCGTTCCCTTTGAGTTGCCGTGAACATCTCTGGCAGAGGCAGGTTCTATGAGCCCCAGTGGCACTGCTGTTCATGGCGTGGCCCAAATGAAAAGAGACATGGACTATGACAGGGACAGAAAAGGAATACAGGAAGTCAGGAGGGCAACATTGTATTAGTCAGACCTGAGTTTTGGACCCAGCCCTGCTGTGAACTCCTTGTGTGACCTGGGGTAGCCCTGGTCCTCTCTGAGCCTCAGTTTTCTCATTGGTGAAATGAGGTGTGCCCGTTAGGGTTTCTAATAGGGTTCCAGCAGGAAACCTGGCACACTCAGGTTCAGTAATCCGAGGAGAGCTGAATGAAGGTGCTGCTAACAAAGGTGTGGGCGGAGCACAGGGATGAGCAAGAGTCAGGCTGCTTCCAGCCCTAGACCTGAAGAGGTGAGGAAGGGAGCCTTAGGTAGGAGAGAATGGGAGAACAGAGGAGTTACCTGGACCGGTAACTAGGACCGGTAGGAAGCAGCCAGCCCCAGGTGGCCCTGCAAGAAGGGGGCTGGTCTAGTAAACACCTGACTTCACTCTTTTCCCTCCCATTTGCTGCTGGGTTCCTCATTGGCTGAACCTGCCAGAGGCTAGGTGGCTCATGGACGGGCAACACACAGCTGCTGAGGGAACCCTCCAAGCGGCCTGCCGGCTCTGGGACAGACTCTCAGAGAGAGGCAGGGTGGGGGGAGTGGCAGACATCTGTTAATTCCTGCTGAAGTCTTGGGTCTCTGCACTTGCAGGACAGTGCCTCCCCTGCCTGCCTCCACAAAGGTGGCTGTCATTCTCCGGCAGAGCCAACTTCTGCCTCCTGGAGGAGGCGGAGGACTGGCTCCCTCTCCACCGTCCGCTGTCCACCACCGCCATCTGTCACTCTGCCAACCGGAGAAGTAATGATAGATTAGTGCACATTAGGCCTCCCGTCCTGCAGGCCTCAAAGCCAGGGCTTTACCAATCAGTGCGGGGCAAAGCTGTGTGAAGCGAACGTGTGAGGTGGATGGGGCTCTGCACAGGGAGCTGGAGGCGCAGGGAGTTAATAAGCACTTGGAGATGGCAGGGATATTGAACTCATTCCTTAAATCAATCCTTAACCAAGAAGGATGAGGGAATGAGATTTTGGACAATTAGTGGGTAATGACGACCTTGTGAAAGGAGCTATTGACGAAGGGTGTGAAGGTGGGAGAGGGAGACATCCAGTGGGGGGATTGGAAGAAAGCGAAAATGGTGGTGAGTCCCCAAATACGGACCCGCTTCCCAGTTGGGTTTGGGGAGCCCAGTGGAGGTGGTCTCAGTGCGGGTTAGAAAAAGAGAGTCGGTGGAGGGAGGGCATGGAGACTGGAATGGGTGAGTCAGAAGCCAGCGCTGGCCCTCCTCCTCCCTCTCTGCCCGCTTCTCTCAGGACCCTGCCTCACGTGCAGAGCACTTGGCAGTCAGTGTAGGGTTAGCGTCCCTGCATCCTGGACAGACCCCAACCTCATTTCAGGTGAGGGACCCACAGTCCTCTTCATCATTGCAGTCTCAGGGGGCTTTGGGGTGGGGCTTTCCCACCACCCTGCATCACCCCACTGTTATAGGAGCAGGTCCAGGGGGCCGAGGAAAGGGCCTTGTCCGCCACATTGGTGGGAGCCTGGCCCTCCTCCCAGCTCTGGCTTTTCCACTCTTCACCTCGTTTCAAACTCTTCCTGAGCCAAGTGGACATCTGTTTGGAGGGGTCTGGCAGAAACAGTAGCTGTCTGCCCCTCCCTGTCCGCCTCTCCTGCCTGGGCACTGTGTTCACCGGGATTCCAACAGCAGCCATGGTAGCACCAGGGGCTTTTTGCTTTGAAGGGGGCTTCTTGAGCAGCTTCCTCAGAAGGCAGAGCCTTGTCTGAATCCTGAGACAAGGATTCAGAGCATGTGGTTTATTCTTCGGGGTCTCATCAGAAAGACACCTGAGAAAGAGAAGCCAAGTGGGGAAGGGGAAGAAGCTGATCGAGATGGAGCCTCAGGAAAAGCCTAGCCTTGGCCTGTCCCACCAGGGAAGGTTCTGGAGCCTGACCAGATCTCAGAGTGATCCCCAGATGGGAGTGGGCCAGTCAGTCATTGACTGGGAGCAGTCAGGAAGAGGGACTCATACCCTGGACGGGTGGCTGTAGTCAGCTGAGTGTGGCTCTGGGCTCGTGGGAGGTAGGGGTGGGGAGCAGTGGGTCTTGAGGAGCTCACGCTCACAGCAGACAGGGCAGGGGCACCAGAGAGTCCACTGTGAAGCCTTCTCAGAGCCCTGTGGCCGCCCCTTTCATTCTGCAGGGATCATAATTGGAGCCTTCACAAGCTACTGGATGCTTCAGAAAATTATCTTACCATTCAACTCACTTTGCCAGAAAGATTTGACCTGCATTTCGTAGACAGGAGGCTGAAGCCTGAAGATCACCCTCTTCCTGGGCAAGGAGGCTGGGACCTGCGCCACTGGAGTCACTGTGCCGATTCGATTCAGGCTGTCCACCATCGGGGCTGGCCCTGTTAGGGGCTCCGCTCTCTAGTGGGAGGAAGGAATCACCTAAGTGGAGCATGTCGTTAGTGTCTTGCACAGACTTCTCAGCCCACCCACTGCCCTCTTAGCTGTCTCCTCTGCAACATGAAGGAAGCTTCCCTCTTTTGGACAAGACACCCCTGCCCCCCACCCCAGGCTGAGAGGAAGGAGGCATCATCAGCACCCTCTCTCTCCCCAGGCTTTCCTCCAGCGGCCCCATCTCTCCCTGTTGCCCACCCCAGTTCTTGACTCCAGCCTTAATTGTTGTTATTTTTGTAATTATAGGGGGAAGTCCACGGCATCTTTAATGCAACATTCTAGGTAGTAGAAAGATGGCTAAAAGGAGCCACACTTAATTTAAAACGACAAGTTAGATTTCCTTCTGGATTTTTTTTGGCAGTTGGTCTCTTAGTAAATTACATCTGACACCCCAAAATAAATTGTGCCCAAGATTTATGCTTTCTGTGGACTTGCGGAGCTCAGCTGCCGAGATGGCAAGGTGAAGGGCGCCTTGAGAAGGACTGGCTAATTGCAGAAATTGTGTGTGTGCGACTCAACTGGATGCAGCCCATCCAACTCCTGTCTGCCTGCGGGTGGGAAGGTGCAGGACAGCCCTGCCGGAGTCTCGCCCAGTGACGCGGTGTCAGGATGGAGCTATTCTGGTCCGGGATGCCTTCTTCTCAAGCATTACCCACAACAATGAAACAAAATGGGACAGGAAAGCTTTAGATAAGGAACCAAGGACATGGCCTCTTTGAAAGTTTTCTCCGAAGGAGATGTCAGCGTTCACTGAGAGTGCCAGAATTTACTTTAGCTATTACTATGGATGAATAATTATGGGCAAGCCAGCAAGTACTGTGGGTTCATAGCAGGTTAATTGGGAATAATGGGTTCATTTCGAAGCATGAGAAATGATATTTCAGAGAAAGAGAGAGATTTGCTTACCCTCACCAAGTGCTGGGGTTGCACTCCCCTCCCCTCC